>SNQJ01S0150058.1:3483-23302 GCA_010110895.2 Picea sitchensis | reverse complement strand
CCATTTTTCTCAATTATAGGTTGAGAGAATCAAGGACATGGTTGAAGAGTCTTTGGGTGGTTTTGAGACTTTTCCCATTATGTGCTTGAAGATAGTTTGAGATCCTACATTCATGGATCTTGTCTTTTCATCTTTTGTAATTAGATCTTATTATTGTGGATCTAGGAATTAATGCTCTTTCTTAAGAGAGAGTGAGGAAAAACTGTATAATGCCTTATGTGAGCCCTTTGTAAGGAGGAGAGTAATGAGGAATGAATGAGTGGAGTTAGAGAGCCATAGTGCTACTACTCCTAATCATTGAGAGACTTATTCATGTAAGAAATTATCCTTCTTGATGTATGGAGAGATATGAGTTTGAGTAGTATTCTTGAATCCTCATTGAAGGAGAAGGCATCTCTTATGTAATCACTTATGAGAAGGGTCCAAACATATTTTGAAGAAGGAATGAAAGCGATCCATATTCCAATTGAAGTGGGTCCGAAGACGTAGCCCAAGAGGGGTGAACTCCATTACCAACATCGATTGTCTCTCTCTTGTCTTTTCATATGATTATTCCATTTTGAGTTCATGTGTGTTATGTATTATTGTTTAAAAGCATGGTTAATTATGGATTCATATGCCCTTTAATCCTTATGCAACTAATTCGTCAGAAAATGATTCTCGATTGAAAACTTACGTAGAGTAAATTACTCGCCCGTTTTCAGATCATAAGGACTCATTAGAAGCATCCTTATTGGCTTTCCTAGCAATTTTACATTCATTATCACACCAAGGGTTGGTTGTTCTATTATTTTTTTTACATGACACTTCAAAAGAGAACTTGTTAATGGAAGTGGAAGGGTTGTTGTAACTTTATGATAGAAGTCTTCAATGTTGTCCTTGTAAGTTAAGTGATTTAATTCACTATTTAAATAATTTAAGAAAATATCGACTTTACTTTTGTAAAAGAGAAGGTGCCTTTGATCATAATAATTTTATTCAATGGGGATTTTGTGCATGGCAAAGTTTATGGTTAGGGTTAAAGGTCTATGATTGGAGTCGGGTTCATGGTCTTTTAAAAGGTCAAAATTTACTATTTGGTTGGATACATGTGATCTGGATTTATGATAGGAACGAAATAAATAATAGACCGAATACAATAACATAAATATATGAACAACAACAACAAATGTTCAATGAACAATAATTTCTATTTAATAAATAAACTAGGCAAAAACTGTAAAACTGCAGAACTGAAAACGACTTGATCGAATGGTGGTAGCTATCTCTGAAAAGAGATGTGGCTGCTATGTGCATCCGCCTGAGTAGAATGATTACAATGAGGCTTGAGAGGCCTTTTTAACATTACTCATGAATGCAAAAACCCTATACATCCAAAAATCTAACCCTAGGAGATGAAACGACAAAATTTATGTGGGCCTCAATGGGTAAGTTGGTACCTCAACTTCCCGGGGTCGTAAATTTTGCATATGACCTCCGTTTTAGGTGCATGATATCCCATTGAAAAGGTATTTTCGAGAAATACACATTATTCCATTAAACTCTGACTTTGTCTACAATTTGACTATGACAAGCCAAAAAAAGCACTATTTAGGGCCCCAAAATGGCCCTAGAAGTACACAAAGATGTACTGTCATGAAAAATTCCAAAATAATCCAGTTGGATTAGGTGGGCAGACACCAATATCCACCTAGAAGCTGTCTAGGGATTTAGATAGCCCTGAAAGTGTAGAACCCACAATTACAAATAATTACAGAAGAACGTGCTAAACTAAAACTGTCAAAAGGAGCCAGTTGGAATAGGTGGGTGGCCACCAATATCCACATGGATCAATCTGTTGGCATGTTCTACAGGCAGCGTATGCTTGTCATTGATGGAAAGTACAATAACGATGATGGCTTGAGTATAGGAAGAATGTAACAGAGGGGCACCATAAGTATTTTGGGAAGACGATGCAGAGCAAGATCGATAAGATTAGAAGAGATAGTGCAGAGGATGATCGACATGCTTTACAGGTAGTATGTGCTTGTCATTGATGGAAAGATCAGAGTATGCAGCGAAGGAAAAACAAGGACAAAGTAAGCTGAGGAGGAATTAGCGCAGAGTCGAACGCAGTGCCTAATCTCAGGAGGAGAAGCGTCAGTGATTGCTGGATTCCATTTAAATTCCCGAAAGAAGGAGGACCATCAGAGTTGATTGTAGACAAGAAGAACGCATAAAAGAGGGGGATAGATCTCAGGCGTCAGATCTGAGCATAAGTTCCGACCATCGTTGGATCAGGGAGAACCTGCACATTCATTAAAGTGCAAGGAGAAGCGGGTATACAAAATCTCGAAAGAAGGAGGACCATCCATCTACGGGTAGGACACGTGGACACAGATCAACATTTCTCTGACTGGAAATTCAAAGGTATGAAATGCTCCAGCCTTTCACCTCTCGAACTCGCGATATGTGAAATCATGAAATAATCTCAACCGTTAGATCAAGGCCAAATATGGACCATTGATCAGGCACAACGAAGGCCCACAGAGTTGCGAAGTCTCGATAAAATCTTGACCGTTGATCCAAGAGGGACGCGTGGCAGAAGATCAGAGCATATCAAAGACTCCATTTCAGGGTTTCGCAAATCGCGACTTGGAGAGGCAAGAAACAATACCACAGGAATGCCGAAATTGCGAAATGTGAAATCGCGAAATGATCTGAGCCGTCAGATCAAGGGTTGATTGGGACCGTTGATCCCACGCCATTTCAGGGTTTCGTGAATCGCGACTTGGAGAGGCAAGAAACAATACCACGGGAATGACGAAATCGTGAAATGCGAAATCGCGAAATGATCTGAGCCGTCAGATCAAGGGTTGATTGGGACCGTTGATCCCACGCCATTTCGGAGTTTCGTGGATTGATAGTTGGAAGCGTCAAGAACATTCACCATAGGAATGCCAAAATCGCGACTTGCGAAATCGCGATATGATCTGAGTCATTGAATCAAGATCAGATCTGGACCATCGAATCATAGGACAAGTGGCAAGCGATTGGAATTTCCCTGACTTGGAGTCAACGGAGCATGGTGTGCAAACTCGCGAGATGCGAGATCGCGATAAGATCTGGACCGTCAGATCTATGGAGATTTCAATCGTCGATTAGACTCGATGAAGTTTATAAAATTGCGAAATATGAAGCACCTTTTGGCACAGCCTGTGGTCACCGCCGGTGGTCACAAGAAGGGAATGAGTCATTCTAGCTAAGCTCCTTTCAGGGTTTCGGGGATCACGACTTGGAGAGTCGAGATGCCTCATCTCCAGATTCACGAAATGCGAAATCGCGAAAGCACTTTATGGATAAGCACTTGGTCAACACTGTTGATCACATGGTTGAAGAGCTGTAGAGAAGAGCTCGAAGAGAAAAACTCCATGTTGGGGTTTCAGAGATCACAACTTGGAGAGTCGATATGCCTCATCTCCAGATTCACGAAATGTGAAATCGTGAAAGCACTTTATGGATAACCGCTTGGTCAATGTTGTTGGTCACAGGGTCGAAGAGCTATAGAGAAGAGCTCGAAGAGAAAATCTCCATTTCGGGGATCGCGACTTGGAGAGTCGAGATGCCTCATCTCCAGATTCACGAAATGGCGAAATAAATGCAAGACCCTACAGATTCAATCCAACGGTGCAGGTGAATTTGAACATGATCGGAGGGCTACTGTTGCACTTCACAGTGAATCAATCAGTTATGATTCAATTAGCAAAATTGATTCATGATTCTTGATTGGTTGGCAATTCAGTCGCTAAGGCATTTTTGCCCAAGAATATTCGAGGTGTAACTGAAGTGGTAATTGGGCATAAAAGGAACACACAGAGACTGTGCATGTTTTTTTTTTGGTTGCTGTATGGAAAAAATAAAATAAAAATGAGTAGAACTGCAAGAAAGTGAAGGTGAGAGTATGCGCAGTGTGAGATAAAACTCAGAGATGAGTAAAAGATGATGAATAGATAGAAGCAAGAGAAGAATTGCAGAACAAGCTTGAAGCATAGCAGAATTGTAGACAGAGGAAGAGAAGAATTGCAGAACAGTTAGAAGCAGACTAGATTTACAAAATAGATAAGAAATGGTAAGAATCGATTTATCTGTCTTGTTGGTTATTCAATCATTCATTTATATTCCAGGGTGGTTGGGAGGTGCTAGGGAGGACTGTTGTCCTCAGAGGTTCAAGTGGGTGCTTGAACACAGGGAGTTGCAACTTCCTTCTGGTTGCAGCCAGAGAAACTAGGGTGGCAGGTTGGTGCAAGGGAGAACAAGTGTTCTCTGTTATATAGTTTGGAGCTTGTGTAACTGGAAGTTGGTGCTTCCATCCAGTTGGTGCTGGAACATTAGGGGAGTTGGTGCTTCCTTCTAGTGGGTGCTAGAGAAACAAGAGAGTCCGTGCTCTCAAACAAATTGAAGCTTGTAAAATAGAGGTAGCAACCTCACATTGAGTTGGTGCTCAATTATAGATGATGTACAGAACTTAAAAGACTGCCTATCATTTCGAAGAAGAAGAGATTTTCTCCCTTTATGGGTTTCCTCATCAAAATCTGTCTCTATGTATATCTTATGTGTGACTGATGCTCATTATTTTTATTGTTGTCCATATGATGTATAATGTTGATGATCACTTGAAGAAAGATTAAGAATGTATTAATAGACTTAAAATTGTTTAAGCACAATAACAACTGATTCACCCCCCCTCTCAATTGTCTTAGTAATTTCAACACAATCCTCCTCCCTTAGGAAGAAATGGTCTCCATTACGTTGAATTCCCCCATCAGGTGAGGAAATTTCTGCTGAATTTGGCCCTGGGTGAGCCATTTACCTTGGTGCAGGAGTTTCCCTGCCTTGACAACCCGATAAAGCTCGATCCTCTATTGGCGAGTGCCCTTGACCCGTGTGTCCACTATCTGATCAATGGATACATTTTCCATGTAGTCAGGGTTGAGTTATGTTGGTGTCAATTGTTCTGCGATCTCTGAGGTGTCCAATAATGGTGGAAAATATGGTTAGAGGAGGTCCACATTGAACATTGGGTGCAAGCTAAGGAAGGGGGGAGTGTTGAGCTCAAAAGCATTGTCTCCCACAACGTTGGTGATAGTGTAAGGTCCATACCGAAGTGGAAAGATATTTCGATGGGGCCTCGTAAGGAATTATTTCTACAAATGTAACCAGACCTTGTCTCCCACCTGAAACTTGTGTAGTACTTGGTGTTGATCATGGCGCTACTTGTACTTAGCATTGGCTTTATGAAAAATCTCATGGACATGTTTGTAGATGTGTTGAATCCACTCAATTAATTTGGTGGCTTTGTTGGCCTCAGACTAAACATGGGAATATTCTATCTATGTGGTTGCAAGAGGTAGTGCAACATCAATGGGACCCAAGGGTTGGAATCCCAACCCCACCTGAAATGGATTATGGTCGGTTGAGCTATGGAGAGCCCTGTTGTAGATGTGTTGAACATAGGGAAGACTCTCATCCCATGTACGTGGATTATTAGAGTCATACATGCGCAGGATGTGCACAATCATCTGATTGACGACCTTTGTCTGGCCATTGGTTTGAGGGTGGAAGGCAGTGGATTTAGTGAGATTGGTTTCCAACAGTTACCAGAGACTCGACCAAAATGTGTTGAGGAACCTGTTGTCCCAATCTTAGATGATGGTTTTTGGTATCCCAAAATGGACCCACACTTGTTCGAATAATATCTTGGCAGTATCTACTGCTGTGATGCTCTTCTTGCATGCTGTGAGAATGACCATCTTTGAAAACCGATCAACCACCACAAATACACAATCATTGCCTTGATTGGTTGATGGAAGGCGAGACATGTAATCCATAGAGATGGATTCCCAAGGCCTCTCGGGAGTAGGAAGTGGGGTGTATAAGCCTTTCTCCTTGATGGATGGATTGGCAATGGCATAGGAAGTGCAAGATATGATATACTTTTTGACGTCCTACCAAATTTTTGGCCAATAAAAATGGTTCTGTATAACGACCACAATTTTCTCCATGCCAAAATGTCCCACCATCCAACTGTAGGGAGCCTCCCAAATCATCTTTTCACACTCGCTTGCAGGAACACGGAGGTGGCCCAGATGGCATAACAGTCCATCCTGAATGTGAAAATCAATGACATTTGTTCCTGTACCCAAGAGCTGATAGGTGGTGGCGAAGTTAGGATCTTGCTGATAAAGTTGGGGACACTCATATGCCTCTTGCCCATAGGAATGGAGCATGATAGTGAGTGCAACCATGGGAGGTCAACTAAGGTAGTCATCGACACGATTTGTTCTCCCTATCTTATACTTGATGTTGATATGGAACTATTGTAGGTATGTGGACCACTTTTTATGGCGGTCGTTTTTCAACTTCCCCTGTGTTTGTATCAACTACAAAGGCTTGTGATCAATGTGGATGACTGTCTCCTTTCCCAGAATGTAATGTTTCCATTGACGAAAGGATTGTACAATGGAATACATTTCCTTGTCATATATGGGGTATTTCCAGACAATATCTAACAGTGTCTCACTATGGTATGCTATTGGATGACGGTTGTTGCAGATCGAGTAAGGAGAGTAATGGAGCTGAGCATAAGCGATTCTTTAGATCATCAAATGATTGTTTTTGTGCCTTTCACCATGTGAAATTTTCCTTTCCACCGCCCTTGGTCACTTGCCTAAGGGTCCATGCAATATGGGAGAATCCCAACACCTTCGGTATAATTTGGCATGTCTCAAGAAACTTCAAAGTTCGGTTAGTGTGCTCGGGGCTGGCTAGTCATGGATGACTTGGATATTAGCTGGATCCACATGTAACCCATTTTCATCAACAATGTAGCCCAAGTATTGGACCCTGTTCTTTCCAAAGGAACATTTTTCCAAGTTGGCATATAGCTTGTGTTGCCGCAGAGTGCTCAAAACCTACTGAATATGCTGCATGTGCTCCTCCCAAGTTATTTTGAAAATGAGAATGTCATCCAGATATACCACCACAAAAGAGTTGGTGAAGGGTATCAATACATCATCCATCAACCTCATGAAAGTTGTTGGTACATTTGTTAGGCAAAAGGGCATGACCAACCATTCGAAGAAACCTTATTTATATTTGAAAGTTTTCTTCAATACACTAGTCGTTTCGATGGGATTTTGGTGGTAGCCATACTTTAGGTCAACCTTATTGAATAACTTTCCCCCCTTGAGTTGGTCAAGAATGTCATCAATTTGGGGAATTGGGTACCGGTTCCTGACTATGATTTGTTTTAATTCTCTGTAATCAATGCAGATCCTCCAGGTCCCATCTTCCTTTTGTACCAGTACAATCGGGCTTCCACAAGGGGATGAGCTAGGTCTGATGTTCCCTTTTTGAAGAAACTCTTGGATCTGACACTTGATTTCCTCATTTTCCATTAGCAAGCGACGATAAACTGGTCCATTAGGCAGAGGTTCACCAGGGGTTAGATCAATTGTATGCTTGACTTGGTAGTGCATCGATACCTTGATGGGTGAGGAGAAGATGTCTCTGTACTCTTACACGATTCCATCCACTTGCTTCTGCTGCAAAGAGAGTCTCTGTGTAGAGGCCATAGATGCGACGACGACCTTATGCTTACTGTGATCACGGATCACAAATAAATTGAACTTCCCAGTCTGTGAAATGACCTTACTGCATTGCTTTTCAAAGATTAAAGAAATAGTGGTAGGCGACGCTACCTCTGGTATCCTGTACAATTTTCTACCTAAAGTGATAATAACACTGCAATGTCTAGACTTATACAAAACATGTCGCTTCCACAAATATGATTGTCCCAAAAGAAAATCACAAACTTCAAGGGGAGAAATATTACAAAATACCTCATCTTTGAAGGGCTTGATGTCGTAGGGAATATGACACTATTGGCTGATGCGAAGATCTCTTCCTTGGAGAAGCCAACCGATGGTGTAGGGTTGTGGGTGCGGTGTCATCGGCAGGTCCAACCCCTTGACGACCTCTACTGAGATCATGCTCTTCTAACTGCTTCTATCGACAATGAAATGAAGCAAAGGCCCCTTTACCCACATATGTGAGTGAAAGAGGCGTTCCCCTTCCTCTGGTTCTTTTGGTTCGCTTGGCTGGAATTTCATGGTAGCGACAATGGCACTGGGTTCAACATCGATAATCCGCTTCCCTCCTTTTAGATTTGATTCAGAGTCAGAATATTCCTATGAATAAGAAGCTTTTAGATTGGCCACCCGTGACTGTTTGGAGTGACATTCTTCGTTGTTGTACCAAGGGATTTTATGGTATTCACACCACTTTCCCGTGTCCTTCTTCGACTTCTCATTACCCTTCTTTTGTTGCAGCTTGGACTGGTTGTCCCGAGAGTGACCATCTTTGTTGTGTCCCTTGTTTTGTGGGTTGGGTTTGCCTTTGCCCTGCTTCGACTGTGAGGAGTTTGCATATCCAATCTCTCTCCTCTTCTTCTTAAATTTCTGCTCGATCTTGACATCATATTTATAAGCCGTACCCAAAGATGCGATGTCCATAAACTCCATTTTTGTTTGAATGTATCTATGTAGAAAACCATGATATTTGAGCACCAGATTTCATTCAGAGTCTTTGATACCCAATTTGGTGCACAAGGTATTGAAAATATTGGTGAAATCTGGTACTTTCTGGTCCCTTTGCTGAAGCAGGGTGGTCCATCTTGTGTATTGGTCCCCGTAGCTTCCAACAGGGTAGTATTGTTCTTTAATGGAATCCTTTAAGGAATCCCATGTGGGGATGACCACAAATATTGTAGATTCCTCTATGGACCTTTGCTCATAGTAAGTATTCCACCAGTCCTTAACATGGGGGACAACCTTGAGGAGTGCAAAAGTAATCTTTTCCCTATTGAAAAAATTGTGGACCGAAAAATACCCTTCGATCAGATTCAACCATTTATCTACAAAATCTGCATCTATCAGTCCTTCAAATAATAGAATATAAAATTTACTCGCACCTTGAAGGGAGTTGTATGGCCTCTTGATGAATATGTGTCTCCTATGGGCAGTTGTGGAAGGATCTGTGCAAAGTTGTCCATCATTTTGTTCCTTTTTTTCCCAAGGGATTCCTCGAGCAACAGTTTAAAAGGATCTCTTTTTCCATCGTATTTATTCTCATCCCCCATGAATTGTGGTTAGGCTTGGTGCGATTGATCTTGTAAAGGCTCGATTGGTTCGAGTCCCAAGTTCTTGTAACCAGATCTTGTTGGGGACATGCATGAAGAAAAATAAATGAAGAGCAGACCACTTTGATACCACTGATCCAGATTTATGAGTGGAACAAAATAAATAACATATTGAATACAATAACACAAAGATACAAAGAACAATAACATATATCCAATGAACAATAACTTCTATTGAATAAATAAAATTATATCCAATGAACAATAACTTCTATTGAATAAATAAAATCTGTTGAAACTATAAACCTAATCAAAACAACTTGCTCGAATGGTGGTAGCTATCTTTGAGAAGATGTACGCTATGGACGATTTGTCCGAGAATAATGTTGCACTAAATTGTAAGTAGTCAACGCTCCCCGGTGCATTGTGAAAAGGGACTAATCACCTCTCACGGATCCTTGAAATCTGGCGGTAGTGAGTTTACCAATCACCTACAGTTTTTGGTGTAACGACAACCATACTACTACAACAAATGGTATCGAGGTTACTTAAGATATCACTTTTAACTAATCGAAGTTTTGATCATTCATAATGGATAGAAGTCGGACTTCTATAAAAACATGGATTGCTCTTTGTTTCATATGTTCTTGTTAATTTATGCCTTTTGAGTGTTTTATTTGTTTTTTATAAACTCAAGGAGTAGATATCTAACAGGATGTACTAAATGAATATAAATTCCTAGCAACCATTCCAATAGATTCTATAGTTAAGAGACTCTATGTGAGTAATTCCAAAGTTATGTATGCAATACTTGAAATCTTGAAGCAAAATGTAAATTGGCAAGCTAAGTACTGTGCACTAAAGCAGCCATGGATAAACTGAAAAATGTATACGAAGGATGACACTAAGGTAAAGAGTGTTACAAATCAAGTATAGAAGTCAATTTGAAAGCCCAAAAATGGAAGAATCAAGATTTAGCCACTACTTCGTGATTGGATGTATTGTTAAATTAGAGGTCTTGTATAAAACAATTAATAATACATTATTGTACAAAAAGGTACTTAGATCACTTCTTGCAAGATTTGATTCAAAAAACATCTGCATTAGAAGAAAGAACAAACCTTGATACTTTAGAAATGGATGAAATACATGGAATACTACTAAAGATATGAGGATGAAAAACCCTCCTTCGTGAGAATCTCTTTAGGAAAAGAAGCATCTTCAAGGTGGTGCAAAAGAAACATAACAAAAAGGTTTAAGCGAAAACTTCATCATGGGAGCCGAAGTGATGTGGAAGAAGCAAATCTTGTTAAAAATCTGAAAAGAGGAATCGGTGTAAGTATAGCAAGTAAGCCCTCCTCAAATGATTTGGTTGTGGTAGAATATGAAATTTTGCATCTAAGGGTTCTTACAATAATCATACCGATAATGAAGAAGATAGTTGATAGAAAACCTATGGAATTCAAGAATAGACATAAGTAGTTTTTTCAAAGAAAAACTTCATGTACCAAAAAGCCCGTATAAAGATGATAAAGATATTCTCGGGATCCGTGAGAGTGATGACAAAGCCATAAGCGTACAAATCCTTTTTATGGCTATGGAAAACAGGATGATCAACCGAGAAGAAGAAGAAGGTGATGTTGATCTAGGCCGAATTCAGGCGCTTTAAGTGAATTAAGAAAGTGAGAAGGGAATGCAAAGAATAAAGAGAAATTGAGGAATCTAGAATTTGACTTGGCTAAATCAAATGGTTTGATTGAGAGCAGAATCAAATCATGGAAGTTGACTTAAAACTTAAAATAACTTATACCTAAACATAAAGCTTTCATCAAATGGATGTAGCGCATTTTGAATGGTGAGGATTTTAGAGGAAGAAGTATATATATGGAACAAACTGCATGGCTCTTCCTTGTGTACAAGAAGCAGCTCAATATAAGTCGAAAAGATATCAGGGCTACTCAAAGTAAGCACCAAGGGATTTGTATTCCAGACTTGACAATTACATGAGGCAATAAGGATTCAGGAAAGGTAACACATATAGTAATCTATATATTAAAGAAGAAAATGATAGTCCGATCATTGTTGAGATATATGCGATGATAATTTTCATTTTGGTAGTGATGATAAGAGGTCAGAAATAAATTATTGAAAGTACGGTGAAAGATTTGGGATGTCCATGCTAGAGAAATGTAGTTTTAGGCTCTTGGTAAATTAGCTCAACTGATAAAGGCATTTCCATTTCAAACCAAGTATACCACCAGAAATGCTTAAGAAATCTCCCGGGATGTGGAAGATTCTAAACCAAATTTGGCACCTACGGTTACACCGGGTTGTAAATTCAAGTAAGTCGATGATACTTAAAGATGTTGACTGACAAAGATACGATCTAAGGATTGGTAGCTTTTACAATGCCTACAAGACCTGGACATTATGCATGCATTTTGTCGGTTAAGGGTTTCCGACTTCACCAAAACTTCTACTCCACTCTTAAATCAGCAGAAATCTCTGTATATCTTAAGGGGACAACAGAGCATGGTTTATGGTATCCTAAAAGTAATCATCTTGATTTATAAGGCTTCAACATTACGATTGGGTATTGTGTTATTGATGATACGAAGAGTACCTAGTGGATAAAGATTTTTCTTGAGGATGTCTTGTAAGTTGGTCAATAAAATAATCGCCAGTTGTTCTACTCCATCACCGGGCAGTATCATACTGTACCGAACTTGTTGCACCTAAATCTCTATGGGGATGAAATAGGCGGCCGAAGATATACATATTCATTATAATGAACCTATAATTCTATCTCTGATAATACTAAAGGCAATTAGTATCATAAAAACTCTGCTATGCATTCCAAAACAAAGCACATTCCCATTAAATTTCCGCTTCAGAGAGCATAAAGTTATATTCCAGTTATTGAAGTGGAATATGTTGGCACAAAGGATCGAGTAGTAGATGATATATTTACTAAACCTTTATCTAAAATGCAATTCGAAAGTCTCAGGGATCAGTTGGAGGTTTACCCTCTGTAATTCAATTTTATTCTAAAATATTGCAAGGGCTTCATTATAAAAAACAGACTGCATAGGTTTATTGACTACTATTGATAGGGAGAGTTGTTGCTGAAATGATACATAATTGCAAGTGATTTTCCTTGGTTCAGGAGTATATTGATTCTTCGCCAGATGTCAAAAAGGAGAAGAGGATTGTTTCCACCAACGTCACGCTGGCCTGTTGGCAGGGCTTGCACCGACAAGTGTACTTTTGCATGCTTTACAGAGGCTTTCTGGTGACTTGGGTTTTTCATTAATGTCAAACTTAAAATGCCAAGTGGAGTCATTGGCTAGTCGGTAAGCAACTGGTTCAATTTGGGAGATTAGGCATGCCTTTGATACACCAAATGTGAAACTGCGAAGAACCCAGGAGTTGAGCCTTTGGTTATAACTCGATGTCACATGTGAAATGAGCCTTGTAAGAGGAGTCAACACCCTTAGCTTCAATTTCGGAGATCAGAGATTGAACAACACATGACATGTCATCCTAAGTAACGTCACTGCTGATACTACCTGAATTTCTACTCTACCTTTGCATGGTAAGCAAAAATCCAACATCACCGGTCCCAATGCCAAATACCGAAGGACACACTGGCCGATAATTTTAATTTGAGGTCAAACATTTCACCGGGCTGCAACCGAATGTCAAACGCCAGTTTCGAAATGCCGAAAGGGATTCATTGTGATCCCCGAAACCCGAAAAGGAAAACGCCAAAACTCACGTACCGCTAGGATTGAAAAAGAAGGGATCAGGATTTCATGAATCTTTGGTGGACCGCTGATCAAGATCCATTCTCGGGATCAGCGACTTTGGAGGCCTGAGACACTCCACTCATAGGAACGTCAATCATGTAAACCGAAATGCTAAAACATACTTTTGTTAGGCTCGTGGTCATAGCCAATGGGTATATGGTTTAAGCACAAGTGTCTAGCCGAAGTGCCTGAGGGTTATTCTATGTTGAGTCAAAACAAATGTATGATCATCAAACAATGCTGGTTAAATATTTAAAATGATAATGTTGCTACTGTTCTTCTTGAGGCCTCGACCAATAATGATCACTATAAGATAGTTATTCAATTATTGCAACTGAATCTTCGAAGTTTCTCCTGAGGGTCTGAAAAGTGTACTCCAATGTATTGTGTAGATATAAGCACCCTTTGGTGAGATGAATGTTGGAGTGTATGGAATTAATGGTACATCCACATCTCTAAGGTGTAAACTCTATCAGAAATGAATATAAACCAAATAAAAACTGGCACAGGATGAGAAGTAGGAAACGATGTAGATATAAAGCGTTAGATCAAGGAGAAGAATAGGATTTGATATGGATTATATAAAACAAAGAGGACTTGAATGGACAAACTTTGCTGTGGTAGAGAATATGGAAGAGAGAGTTGCTTTGCAGGTTCTTGGTGACAAAGAAGGATTCCAAGGTAGGGAGGAGCAAGGGGAGATCAGAAGTCTCCCCAGCATGTTGGTGCCTTGTACATCTAGAGTTGTAGCTCCATCTTAGTGTGTCAAGAAATGTGAGGTAACAACCCTGGCTGTAGCTCAGAGCAAAATAAGAATGTAAGAGGAGTTGAGCTGGCTCCTTCATCTTACAAGAAGAAGAGGTTTTTCCTTTATGGATTTGTTCATGAAAATCACCGTGGTCATTGTTTCATTTATGTGATTGTATATTTTATTGGTTAAATGTATTACTACAAGTTAAATGTTAAAGGCATGGGATTTGTTTGGATTAATAAGTAATCTTCTTTATAAATGAAAGAAATTTTATACAACCCATTCACCTCCTCAGCTTGACTTATCCTTGCATAAACAATCATTGGTATCGAGGCCAGAGGTCACAAGTTCATACACACTCACACTCAAGTACTGAGGAGGGAGATTGTTGTACCCAATTGGTAAGTAGTCAATCAGCCCCCCATTGTATCATGACAAGGTACTAATCGGCTCTCGTGGATCCTTGAAATTTAGCAGTGGTGAGTTTACCAATAACCTACAGGTTTTGGTGTAACGGCAGTCATACTACCAACACATAATGATCAAGAACGTAGGCTCCAAAGGGAATTTTAGCATTGTTCCTATGAATTCCAAAACCCTAGACATCCAAAACCTTAACCCTAGAGATGAACAGCTAAAAGCTATGTAAAGGGGCTCTAATGGGTAAGTTGGTACCTCAACTCTCCGGTGTCATAACTTTGTATATGACCTCCCTTTAGGCGAGCACAGCTCATTGGAAAGGTCTTTGATAGAACTATACATTACAACATAAAAATTTGACTCTGTATATAGTCTAACTATGGCGAGCCAAAAAAATACTGTTTAGGGCCCCAAAACGGACTTGGAAGTACAAAAGATGTACCAATACGAAAAATTCCAAAATAGGCCAATTGGATTATGGCAACCACCAATCTCCACCCTCCTGGAAGTTGTTTTAGGGCTCTTTAATAAACTCATAAGTATAGAAACCACAATTATTAATAATTACAAAAGAACATGCTAAACTAAAAACTGACAAAAGGAGCAAGTTGGAATAGGCAGGTGGCCACAAATATCCACCTCGGTCAATATGGATACTGGAATTTCGGCCATATAATCCATGATGATCAATTTATCTATCCCATGAAAACAGCAATTCATAATGGGTTGGAGTTTCTTTCTACTTCATTAGACTTTTTCAAATTATTAGGTCTTGAGAACGATATATCTTGACTAGCTTGGTACCAAACAAATTCTCAATTAGTCTTCAAAGTTTCTTTTATGCATCTATTAGGGCCAAAAACAAGGCCCACATCTAGCCATAAAGGAGTAAGGTTGGAATCATTGCTTAAAAAAATAGCTTGGTTAGTTGTAGTTCTAACATTAAAAGTCTTCTAGCAAGATGATATTGCCTTAATTTCTCAGATTGTAAATATATTTTTCTAGGGTACTATAGGGCAAATTATCATCTAGTATTGTTTTTCATAAACGTAGGAATTACTGGGTGAAATAAAAATTGCTATGTAAATATTCTTATCATTGGATGTGAGGAGAAATGTTCTTCTTTATGTAACAAACTATGCCTCCACTGCCTTTGTGTTAGTTTTGTTCCATGCCGACTACAAGACAAACTCTTCTATGTTAGGGACCTTATAATCCTCATGCTCCCATGCTCTGGAACTAGAAAAAATAATATCAATTTCACCAAGAATCCAACTTATCATAGGACTTTTGTGCCATGGAAAGCCACTACAATTCCAAAAAATGATCCTGATGGATTGTCCCAAATTCCTATTTATTATTCATTCTGGTCTCTATCCCTAATAATAGCTTTTTAATTTCTAATTATTGCCCATTTTTCTTCCTCCCTAGCTTGTTTTATTTTTTGAACTTCCTTCCCTAATTCAACTTGGTGTTCTAGAATGAGGTCTTCATTTACAATATTCCTGACCCTTTTAAGCTCAAAGATTTACTGAGTATGTCATATGTATGGTCATTACAACTTACTTTGACATGCCTCTTTGCTCTTGTGAGGTAGTTGTTTCACTTTGTGATTTATTTAGTTCTTCTTTTACTGTTGCTAGAAAGTCCTCGTCTTGTTGTTCTTTTATACCAAAAATGACGAGGTTCAAGTTTTTTTTGTTATTAGCTTATTCATTTCCTCTTTGATGGGTTTGATATCCAATTTATTTTCCAGATTACTTAGGGCCAAATTGTCAGATAGTTTTTCTTCTGGCTCTTTAATTTTGTCTCTCACATTGTGATTTTCTTTGACCTCCCCTTCTTGGGTTGATTGTTTTTGTTTTTCCATTTCTTGTAATCTAGCCTAAATTTTCTGCAACTAAGTTTCAAACCCTAACATTATATTCTCTATGTGTGTCTGGATCTTGTCTTCTAACAATCTAAAATTATTATAAAGCATTGCCTCTAACTTTGTTTGGAGTTTCACTTTTGTCAAATTCACATTCAAATTCACCACAGGTATAAACCTCTGTTTAGATTCACATTCATTCAAATTCACTCTAGATATAATACCCCAAATAAAAACCCTTCATTGTTCGCCTTTTAATTTCTTTTATACATTGATATTTTCCTATAATTAACTTTAACATTCTAGAATTAATACAATATTTTTTTTACTTATTAGTCCTTGCTAAAGGTTTGATACTATAGTGACAGTTCATCGTTGACCAGGTATTAATTTTGTTTGACTTTTAAATTTTTTTATATTTTCCCAAGTTTAATATAACAATTTGTATTTTTTCAATTAAAATAAAATTAATATTAGTTATCTATATTTCTATTGGATATAAACTTGATAATCTTATTGCAAATGCTACAACAGTTTCTTGTATATTTGGACGATTAGACATGAAAATTAAATAGTTTGTCAGTTCCGTATGATACTTCAACACGACAGATAGATTGGATAACCGCTGATTTAATTATCATGATGCAAAATCTGTTGATGGTGGAGTACATTAAACTTTAATTTAATGGAACTACTTTCCCTGCGGTAAGTTTTAACATAAATGAATAGGGAAACGAGGGCTTGCGGCAGGACCAGAGCTTAAATAGGAGCGCGCAGTTCAGTCAACCATATTTTAAGCAGTTAAATACTAATTCTAGTCGAGTTCGAGTTTAGATTTTAGTCATATTTTCCAATCAAAATGGTCATGTAATATTGATCAAAGAAAAGTTTGAAAAGATGGAGAGTTTGCCAGGAATTGAAAAATAGTCCAATTATTTTTCTTTCATGTTTTCTAACTAAATCAGTTGAAGTAGACCGAACCAGATATTGGAAACGTGAAAAAAAGGAAGGAATTGGTTGTTGCTCCAGTACCGATCAATGCGAACTGCGATGATGTCCATCAATCAGTGCAATCTTGTCTTGTCTCCATGATAGAGAGAATATATAATATTTTTACATTTTACATTCCTAATATTTTAATATTTTTTTTTTTTTTGTGTTTTCTTTATTATTCTAAATCTATTCTAATAAAAACTTTATGACGTTATAGACTTTCCCTTAATGAGATTTTATATATTTAGTTTTTTACATTAAATTTATTCTTATATATTTTAATATTTTATAACATATTCAATGGGTAGCAGGAGTAGGAGGAATTCTTTATGGTCCTTAGGATTTATCTAAATTACCTAGAGATAACAATAAAAAATCAAGCGGAGGCCTATGCCCTCTTGCAAGGATTAGGACAAGCTAAATTCAAAAATATACAATCAAAATTATCATTCTTGGAGACTCCAAAAACACAATTAGCCATATGAAGAAACAATCCCTCCCTAAATACTTGTTTCTTAAAGCCATATTCCAATTCCAAAGGATTAGACTGGAACTCCTGGATGGTCCTCAAGTGGATTTCTTCACTTCTTTCATACCACCACAAAAGAGTTGGTGAAGGGTATCAATACATCATCCGTCAACCTCATGAAAGTTGTTGGTGCATTTGTTAGGCCAAAGGGCATGACCAACCATTCAAAGAAACCTTATTTAGATTTGAAAGTTTTCTTCAATACATCAGTCGGTTTGATGGGATTCTGGGGGTAGACATACTTTAGGTCAACCTTACTGAATAACTTCCCCCCCTTGAGTTTGTTAAGAAGGTCATCAATTTGGGGAATTGTGTAACGGTTCCTGACTGTAATTTTTTTAATGCTCTGTAATCAATGCATATTCGTCAGGTCCCATCTTTCTTTTGTATCAGTACAATCGAGCTTCCACAAGGGGATGAGCTAGGTCTGATGTTCCCTTTTTGAAGAAACTCTTGGATCTGGCGCTTGATTTTGTCATTTTCCATCAGCAAACGACGATAAATTGGCCCATTAAGCAGAGGTGCACCAAGGGTTAGATCAATTGGATGCTTGAATTGGCAGTGCATTGATACCCTGATGGGTGAGGAGAAGATGTCTCCGTACTCTTCCACGATTCCATCCACTTGCTTCTGCTGCAAAGAGAGGCTCTGTGTAGAGGTCAAAGATGTGGCGAAGACCTTTTGCTTACTGTGAGCATGGATCACAAATAAAATGAACTTCCTGGTCTATGAAATGACCTTATTGCATTGCTTAGAAAAGATTAAAGAAATAGTGGTAGGCGACGTTACCTCTGGTATCCTGTACAATTGTCTACCTAAAGTGATAATAACATTGCGGGGTCTAGACTCATACACAACATGTCGCTTCCACAAATATGATTGTCCTAAAAGAACATCACAAACTTCAAGGGGAAAAATATCACATGATACCTCATCTTTGAAGGGCTTGATGTCGTAGGGAATATGACACTATTGGCTGATGCAAAGATCTCTTCCTTGGAGAAGCCAACCCATGGTGTAGGGTTGCGAGTGCGGTGTCATCGGCAGGTCCAACCCCTTGACGACCTCTTCTGATATAAGTTTCTTATGACTGCTGCTATCGAAAATGAAATGAAGCGGAGGCCCCTTTACCCACATATGTGAGTGAAAGAGCCGTTCCCCTTCCTCTGGTTCTTTTGGTTCGCTTGGATGGACTTTCGTGGTAGCGACAATGGCGCTGGGTTCGACATCGATAATCCGCTTCCCTCCTTCTGGATTTGATTCGGAGTCAGAATCTTCCTATGATTTGATTCGGAGTCAGAATCTTCCTATGAATAAGAAGCTTTTAGATTGGCCATCCGTGACTGTTTGGAGTGACATTCTTCGATATTGTGCCAAGGGATTTTATGGTATTCACACCACTTTCCCATGTCCTTCTTCGACTTCTCATTACCCTTCTTTTGTTGCAACTTGGACTGGTTGTCCTGAGAGTGACCATCTTTTTTGTGTCCCTTGTTTTGTGGGTTGGGGCTACCTTTGCCCTGCTTCGACTGTGAGGAGTTTATAGATCCAAACTCTCTCCTCTTCTGCTTAAATTTCTGCTCAATCTTGACATCATATCTATAAGCTGTACCCAATGATGCGATGCCCATAAACTCTATTTTTGTTTGAATGTATCTATACAGACAATCGCGATATTTGAGCACGAGATTTCGTTCAGAGTCTTTGAAACCCAATTTGGTGCGCAAGGTATGGAAGATATTGGTGAAATCTGGTACTTTCTGGTCCCTTTCCTGAAGCAGCATGGTCCATCTTGTGTACTGGTCCCTGTAGCTTCCAACATGGTAGTATTGTTATTTAATGGCATCCTTGAAGGAATCCCATGTGGGGATGACCACAAATATTGAAGATTCCTCTATGGCCCTTTTCTCAGAGTAAGTATCCCACCAGTCCTTAACATGGGGGACGACCTTGAGGAGTGCAAAAGTAATATTTTCCCTATTGAAAAAATTGTGGACCGTGTTAGCGACATTTCTTGCACAANGGCCGCAGCCATAAACGTCAAGCGAGCCTGATCATGGACGCAAGAAGCAGCGAAGGAGATCTAGACCGTCCGTCTGAGAAGGGACGCATGGTAGGAGATCAGCGTCGTCGGGAAAGTCCCAAGAGGGAAGCGCCCATCGGGGAACTTGAAGCCATCGGGATATCGGGGATCTTGGGGACGAGTAATTCGTGCACTTCAAAAATGCGAACCGCGAAAACCTGATGGAGATTATGGTCAAGGGAATAT
>SNQJ01S0150057.1:3102-14696 GCA_010110895.2 Picea sitchensis | reverse complement strand
TTGAACGAGTCTGGGTACATTTTGGAATCCCACAAACCATTGTCTCGAATCGGGATTTTCGATATCTCATCACATTCTGTTTGATCCTCTGGTCACTGTCGGACACCAATCTCACCAAATCCATGGCCTTCCACCCCCAGACAGATGGCCAAACCGAGGTTGTAAATCGAATGATTGTGCATATCCTTCGCATATATAATTCAAAGCACCCCCACACATGGGATGATAGCCTTCCATATGTCCATCATAGCTACAACAAAACCCTGCATAGCTCAACCAGCCACAGCCCCTTTCAAGTTGGGTTGGGATTACAACCATTGGGTCCCATAGATGATGCACTTCCCCTTGCGGTAACCTCGACTGACTCATCTCCTGCTCCAACTAAAGAGAAAAAAGCCACCCTGTTCATTGAGTGGATCCAAGAAATACACCAATAGGTTCAGGATATCCTACAGAAGTCCAATGATAAGTACAAACAGCGCCATGATCAACATCGGGTGCCACATAAGTTTTAGGTGGGCGAAAAAGTTTGGTTGCACTTGCAGAAAGAACACCTTACAGGACCCCATCGGAAGCTTCACCCACTTCGTTATGGGTCGTAAACTATCACCAAGGTCGGGGGGGTTAATTATTTTGAGCTTAACATCCCTCCTTTCCTTGGCCTGCACCCAGTGTTTAACGTGGATCTCCTTCGCCCTTATTTCCCACCATTATTGGACACCTCAGAAGTAGCAGAACAACCGAAACCAACAGAGATCAACCCCGACTGCATACAACAGGCATCCAATGATCAGATTGTGGATAGATAGATCAAGGGCACTCGACAACAAAGGATCCGGCTTTATCGAGTCGTCAAAGAAGGGCAGCTTCTACACCAAGGCAAGTGGCTCACCCGGGGTCAAACTCAGCAGAAATTTCCTCATCTAATGGGGGACCTCAATGCAATGGATACCATTGCTTCCTAAGGAGGGATTTCTTATCCATATGGATATCGGTGGTCACCCACCATTTCCAGCTGGCTCAAAACAGTTTTCTGACAATTTTGGCAATTTACTATTTTTAACAGTTTTAACTTCTGGGTCCATTTTGAGGGCCTAAATGAAGATTTTTCGGTATCGAGCTCCTCAATGATGTCTTAAGTAAATAATAATCCCCCAAATCGAATCTCCTTGATGATACCCTTCCAATGGGCTATCACACGCCTAAAACGGAGATCATATGCAAAAGTTACGACCTCGAGAAGTTGATGTACTAACTTACCCAAACGGGGCCCACATGACTTTTGGCGCTTCATCTCCTAGGGTTAGGTTTTTGGATGTCTCGGGTTTTTGGAATTATTGCTTATTGTAAAAATTCCTTCAGAGCCTCATTGTAATTTTATTCTTGCAAATGCGTGCTACCATCACATCTCTTCTCAAAGATAAGCCGCCACCATTCCAGCAAGCTTGTTTCCGCTGCATTTTACAGTTTCAGCTTATTTCGTTATTGAATAGAAAACCAGTTTTATTGTATCTCTGATATTTTTTGTTAAGCACCTGTTAATAATATGTATTCATTTATTTCTACTCATAAAATCTATATCAGTGGCATCAGAGCGGTCTGCTCCTTGTCGTCTTAATGCATGTCCCCAATGAGGTTGGAGTAAAAAGAGTTGAGTTAGTTTGTTTCTCTTGAGGACAGAAGCACTCACACGTGCAAGCAACCTGCCATGGCAGGAGAAAATCAATATGATGGGATAGGAGATCCTTTCAAACTGTTGATTGAGGAATCTCTCACACAATAGAGGAATGAGATGATGGATAGCTTTGCGCAAATCCTTCGGCGGCTACCAACAGGCGACACATCTTCTTCCAACGGAGGTGTCGCCCCCTTCAAGGTACAAATAAACTTTGATATTCCTATATTTGAAGGTCAGATAGACACAAATGTTGTAGACAAGTGGTTGAATCTACTAGAAGGGTATTTTTCTATCCATAACTTTTCGAATAGAGAAAAGATTACTTTTGCGCTCCTCAAAGCTATTCCCCATGTCAAAGATTAGTGGGAAACTTTCTGTGAGCAAAAGGAAACAGAGAAAACCTCATTATTTTCAGTCACAGCCACCTGGGAATCCTTCAGGGATGCTATTAAGGAACAATACTACCCTGTTAGAAGTTATGATGACCTGTATACCAAATGGACCACACTGTGGCAAGAAAGAGACCAAGAAGTGCCAGATTTCACAAATATCTTCCATACCTTGCGCACCAAGTTGGGTATCAAAGATTCTGAGCGACATCTAGTGCTCAAGTATCATGATTCTCTGCATAGATACATCCAAACTGAAATCGAATTTCTGGACATCTCATCCTTAGGCGCAGCCTACCGATATGCTGTCAAAATCGAACAGAAGCTCAAACAAAAGATGTGGCAATTTGGGCCTGCGAACCCCTCACAACAAAAGCCAGGAAAGGGTGGCCCCAACCCACCCTACCAAGGACAGAGAAAATATGGATAGTATCAGGATAACCAGTCCAAGCCGCAAGCAAATAAGGACACCAGAAAGACAAATAAAGATACCGGGAAGTGGTTCGACTTCCATAAGAGCCCTTGGCATAACACTGCTGACTACTGCTCAAAGCAGTCGTTGGTGGCCGAAGTGAAAGCCTTTGAATCAGATTTGGATTCTGACTCTAAGCCAGAACCAGAAAGGGGAAGACAGATCATTGAAGTGGAACCCAGTACCACCGTTGCTACCACCAAGCTCCAACCTGGTGAACCAAACAATCCAGAAGAAGGAGAGCACCTCTTCCATTCATAGATGTGGGTAAAAGGCACCCCACTACACTTCATCATTGATAGCGGTCGCCAAAAGAACCTCATCTCAGCAGAGGTCCTCAAGCGGTTGGCCCTGCCAACAACGTCGCACCCACAACCCTACACCATTGGATGGCTCTGCCAAGGAAGCGACCTCTACGTCAGCCAACAGTGTCGATTGTCGTACGGCATCAAGCCCTTCAAAGACAAGGTATTTTGTGATGTTGCTCCTCTCTAAGTTTGTGATGTTCTTTTGGGCCAACCTTATTTATGGAAATGTCATGTTGTATATGAGTCTAGGCCTCATAGTGTTATTATTACTTTGAACAGGAAATTGTACAGGATACCCGAGGCAGTCCCACCTAGTGTTATTTCCTTGATCTCTGCTAAGCAATACAGGAAGTTCATCTCTCATACGGGGAATTTTGTCTTCTTCGTGATTTGCTCTCAGAATAAGCGAAATATCACAACCACATCCAGGGTCTCTGCGGCTGACCTCTCCACACAGAAAAAGAAAGTAGATAAGGTCATGCAAGCATACTCAGATATCTTCTCCTCACCTATAGGGGTACCTATGCACTGCTAGGTCAAGCACCCCATCGATTTGACCCACGGCGAACCGCTGCCCAATGGGCCAGCCTATCGTCGCTCTTTGTTAGATAATGAGGAGATCAAGCGACAGATCCAAGAAATGCTCCACAAGGAGAACATCCACCCCATATCATCACCTTGTGGGAGTCCAATCGTGATGGTACAAAATAAATATGGAACTTGGCGACTCTGTATTGATTACCGGGCTCTAAATAAAATCACAGTCAGAAATCGGTACCTGATTCCCCGAATCAATGACCTCCTTGATCAACTCACGAGGGCCTTCAAGTCAAAGAAAGGCCTTTTTGAATGGTTGGTCATGCCCTTTGGTTTGACAAATTATCCAGCCACTTTCATGAGGATGATGGATGATATCATGTGACCATTCACCAACACTTTTGTAGTGGTGTATCTGGATGACATTCTAATTTACAGCAAGACTTGGGTCAAACACTTCCAGCATATTCAGCAGGTTTTGCACACCCTGCGACAGCACAAGCTATACGCCAACTTGGAAAAATTCTCCTTTGGCATGGATAGGGTCCATTACCTAGGCTACATCATTGATTAGCATGGTGTACATATGGATCTAGGAAATATCCAAGTCATCCGTGACTGGCCAGCCCCAACAACACTCACTGAACTTCGGAGCTTCTTGGGCCATGCCAATTTCTACCACAGCTTCGTGTTGGGATTCTCCCATATTGCATGGGTCCTCATCCAAATAAACAGGTGTGGTGGTAAGGTGAAATTTGCGTGGGGCTGGTCCCAACAATAAGCGTTCGATGATTTGAGGCAGCGCTTTTGATCAGCTCCAGTATTTTCACTACCAGACCTACATCATCCCTTTGAGATCAAGACAGATGCTTCAGACTATGTTGTGGGCATCGTTCTCACTCAGCACAGCCACCCTGTGGCCAATCATAGTGAGACACTTTCAGATACTCTTCGTAAGTACCCTACTTACAACAAAGAAATGTACTCCATTGTGCAAGCATGTCACCAGTGGAGACATTACATTCTTTGGAAGGAGACATTCATCCACACTGATCATAGGCTACTGCAATTCATGCAGACACAAGGGAAATTGCATAATGACCGCCATCAAAAGTGGTCCACATACTTGCAGCAATTCCACCTCAACATCAAGTATAAAATAGGAAGCACCAATCGTGTTGCTGATTGCCTCAGTAGACCGCCAGTCGCGGCACTCACCATGGTGCTAGATTCTTGCGGCCATGAGACATATGGATGGACCCAAATCTATGAGACAAACCCTAACTATAACATCACCTACCAAATGTTGGGTGCAAACACAGTTGTCGATAATTCCATCTTCAGGATGGGTTTTTGTGTCGTTTGGGCCATATCTTTGTTCCATCAGGTCAGGGAGTGAAGATGATCTAGGAATCCCACTACAGTCGGGTGGAAGGACACTTCGATGTCGAAAATATAGTGGAAATTCTATAGAAACATTTTTACTGGCCGAAACTTCGACAAGAGTTTAGCAAGTATATCAAGTCATGCACTGCCTGCGTTATTTCCAAACTGACCACTAAGAAACAGGGCATGTACACCCCTCTTCCTACTCCTGAAAGGCCATGGGAATCCATCTCAATGGACTACATGTCAGGACTCCCATCCACCAAGTGGGGAAATGACTATGTTTTTGTGGTTGTTGATCGCTTTTCTAAGATGGCAATTCTAGTTGCCTGCAAGAAGAGCATCACAGCAGAGGCCACTGCAAAGCTCTTCTTTGAACAATTCTGGGTAAATTTTGGAATCCCACAAACCATTGTCTTAGATCGGGATAGTTGATTTCTCAACACATTCTCGTTGAGCCTCTGGTCACTCCTGGACACCAAGCTCACCAAATCCACGACCTTCCACCCCCGGACAGATGGCCAAACCGAGTTTGTAAATCGAATGATTGTGCATATCCTTCGCATGTATAATTAAAATCACCCTCGCACATGGGATGAGAGCCTTCCCTATGTCTAGCATAGCTACAACCGAACCCTGCATAGCTCAACCATCCATAGCCCCTTTCAAGTGGGGTTGGGATTCCAACCATTAGCTCCCATAGATGTTGCACTTCCCCTTGCGTTCACCTCAACCAACTTAACTCCTGCTCCAACTGAAGTGGACAAAGCCACTCGGTTCATTGAATGGATCCATCACATCTGCCAACATGTTCAAGATATCCTACAGAAGTCCAATGATAAGTACAAACAGAGCCATGATCAACATCTGGTGCCACATATGTTTCAAGTGGGCGACAAAATTTGGTTGCACTTGCAGAAAGAACGCCTTACAGGACCCCATCGGAAGCTTCGCCCACTCCATTATGGGTCGTACACAATCACCAAGGCCATGGGGGATAATTTTTTTGAGCTCAACATTCCTCCTTTCCTTGGCCTACACCTAGTGTTTAACGTGGATCTCCTTCGCCCTTATTTCCCACCATTATTGAACACCTCATAAGTAGCAGAACAGCTGACACCAATAGAGCTCAAACCTGAATGCATACAACAAGCATCCAATGATCATATTGTGGACAGACAAATCAAGGGCACTCAACAACAAAGGATCCATCTTTATCGAGTCGTCAAAGCAGGGCAACTCCTGCACCAAGGCAAGTGGCTCACTAGGGGCCAAATTAAGCAGAAATTTCCTCATCTGATGGGGGACCTCAATGAAATGGAGACCATTGCTTCCTAAGGAGGTAGGATTGATCCAGATGGATATCGATGGCCACCCACCTTTTCCAGCTGGCTCAAAACAGTTTTTTGACAATTTTGGAAATTTATTATTTTTAGCAGTTTTAACTTCTGGGGCCATTTTGAGGGCCTAAATGAAGGTTTTTTGGGATCAATCTCCTCACTGATATCCAAAGGCATGGTTGAGCCCCCAAAATTAATCTCCTCGACGATACCTTTCCAACAGGCTATCACATGCCTAAAACGAAGATAGTATGCAAAAGTTACGACCTGGGGAAGTTAATGTACTAACTTACCCAAACAAGGCCCACATGAATTTTGGCGCTTCATCTCCTAGGGTTAGGTTTTTGGATGTCTAGGGTTTTTGGCATTCTTTCTTATTGTGAAAATGCCTTCAAAGCCTCATTGTAATTTTCTTCTTGTGAATGCGCACTGCCGTCACATCTCTTCTCAGAGATAAGTTGTCACCATTCCAGCAAGCTTGTTTCCGCTGCATTTTACAGTTTCAACTTATTTCGTTATTGAATAGAAAACCAATTTTATTGTATCTCTGTTATTTTGTGTTAAGCACCTATTAATAATTTGTATTCATTTATTTCTACTCATAAAATCTGGATCAGTGGTATCAGAGCGGTCTGCCCCTTGTCGTCTTAATGCATGTCCCCAACAAGGTCGGAGTACAAAGAGTTGGGACTCGAGCTTGTTTCTCTTGAGGACAAAAGATCTTGCATGCCCAAGCAACCTGCCATGGCAGGAGAAAAGAAAGATGATGGGACAAGAGATTCTTTCAAACTGTTTATTGAGGAAGCCCTCACACAATAGAGGAACGAGATGATGGATAATTTCGCGCAAATCCTTTAGCATCTAACAACAGGCGACACATCTTCTTCGAATGGAGGCACCGCCCCCTTCAAGGTACAAATAAACTTCGATATTCCTATATTTGAAGGTAAGATAGATGCAGATGTTGTAGACAAGTGGTTGAATCTACTAGAAGGGTATTTTTTTGTCCATAATTTTTCAAATAGAGAAAATATTACTTTTGCGCTCCTCAAAGTTGTTCCCCGTGTCAAAGATTGCTGGGAAACTTTCTGTGAGCAAAAGGAAACAGAGGAAACCTCATTATTTTTAGTCACAACCACCTGGGAATCCTTCAGGGATGATATTAAGGAACAATACTACCCTTTCGGAAGTTATGACGACATGTATACCAAATGGACCACAATGCGGCAAGAAAGAGACCAAGCAGTGCCAGATTTCACAAATATCTTCCATACCTTGCGCACCAAGTTGGGTATCAAAGATTCTGAGCGACATATGGTGCTCAAGTATCATGGTGCTCTGGATAGATACATCCAGACTGAAATGGAATTTCTGGAAATCTCATCCTTGGGCTCGGCCTACCAATATGCTGTCAAAATCGAGCAGAAGCTCAAACAAAAGACGTGGCAATTTGGGCCTAGGAACCCCTCACAAAAAGAACCAATAAAGGGTAGCCCCAACCCACTGAACAAAGGATAGAGAAAATATGGACAGTATTAGGACAACCAATCCAAGCTACAAGCAAAAAAGGACATCGGAAAGACAAAGAAAGATACCGGGAAGTGGTGCGACTTCCATAAGGGCTCTTGGCATAACACTGTTGACTATCGCTCAAAGCAGTTGTTGGTGGCCGAAGTGAAAGCCTCTGAATCAGATGTGGATTATGACTCTGATCCAGAACCAGAAAGGGGAATATGGATCATTGAAGCGAAACCCAGTGCCACTGTTGTAACCACCAAGCTCCAGCATTGTAAACCAAATGAGCCAAAAAAAGGAGAGTGCCTATTCTATTCACAGATGTGGGTAAAAGGAACCTCGTTTCACTTCATCATTGATAGTGGTAGCCAGAAGAACCTCATCGTAGCAGAGGTCGTCAAGTGGTTGGCCCTACCAACAACGTCACACCCATAACCCTACACCATTGGATGGCTCCGCCAAGGAAGCTATCTCTGTGTCAGCCAACAATGTCGATTGTCGTACAACATCAAGCCCTTCAAAGACGAGTTATTGTGTGATGTTGCTCCTCTCAAAGTTTGTGATGTTCTTTTGGGACAACCTTATTTATGGAAATTTCATGTTGTATATGACTCTAGGCCTCGTAGTGTTATTATTACTTTGAACAGGAAATTATACAAGATACCCTTGGCAGTCCCACCTAGTGTTATTTCCCTTATCTCTGATAAGAAATGTAGAAAGGTCATCTCTCAGATGGGGAAGTCTGTATTCTTCTTGATTCGCTCTCAGAATAAGCGAAAGATCATAGCCACGTCCAGGGTCTCTGCGATCGACCTCTCCACACAGAAGAAGGAAGTAGATAAGGTCGTGGACGAATACTCGGATATCGTCTCCTCACCTACAGGGGTACCTATGCACTGCCAAGTCAAGCACCCCATCGATCTGACCCTCGGAGCACCGCTTCCCAATGGGCTAGTCTATCATCGCTCTTTTTTAGAGAATGATGAGATCAAGCGATAGATAAAATAAATGCTCCACAAGGGGCACATCCACCCCATCTCATCACCTTGTCGGAGCCCAATCGTTCTGATACAATAGAAATATGGAACCTGGCAACTCTCTATTGATTCTTGGGCTCTGAATAAAATCACAGTCAGAAACCGATACCTGATTCCCTGAATCGATGACCTCCTTGATCAACTCACGCGGGCTAAATACTTCAGTAAGATTGATCTGAAGTATGGTTACCACTAGGTCCCGATAGAAAAGACAGATGTATGGAAGACCTCCTTAAAGTCAAAGGAAGGCCTTTTTGAATGGTTGGTCATGCCCTTTGGTTTGAAAAATTCTCCAACCACTTTCATGAGGATGATGGATGATATCCTACGACCATTAACCAATAATTTTGTAGTGGTGTATCTGGATGACATTCTAATTTACAACAAGACTTGGGTTGAACACTTGTAACATATTCAGCAGGTTCTGCAAACCCTGAGGCAGCACAAGCTATATGCCAACTTGGAAAAATGCTCCTTCGGCATGGACAGGTTCCATTACCTGGGCTACTTCATTGATCAGCATGGAGTGCATGTGGATCTAGCCAAGATCCAAGTCATTTGTGACTAGCCATCCCCAACAACACTCACTGAGCTTCGAAGCTTCTTGGGCCTTTCCAATTTCTACCGTAGGTTTGTGTTGGGATTCTCCCATATTGCATGGGCCCTCAGCCAAATAACCAAGTGTGGTGGTAAGGCGAAATTTGTGTGGGGTCGGTCCCAACAACAAGCGTTCAATGATTTAAAGCAGCGCTTGTGCTATGCCCCAGTACTTTCACTAACAGGCCTGCAACATCCCTTTGAGATCAAGACAGATGCTTCCGACTATGTTGTGGGCATCGTTCTCACTCATCATGGCCACCCCGTGGCCAATCATGGTGAGACACTGTCAGATACCATCTGTAAGTACCCTACTTACGACAAAGAAATGTACTCCACTGTTCAATAATGTCACCAGTGGAGACATTACATTCTTGGGAAGGAGACATTCATCCACACTGATCATAAGCCACTACAGTTCATGCAAACACATGGGAAATTGTAGAATGATCTCCATCAAAAGTGGTCCACATACTTGCAGCAATTCCACCTCAACATCAAGTATAAAACAGGAAGCACCAATCGCGTCGTTGATTGCCTCAACAAACTTCCAGTCGCGGTACTCACCACGATGATAGACTCTTGCGGCCATGAGACATCTAGATGGCCCCAACTCTATGAGACAAACCCTGACTTCGCCACCACCTACCAAATGTTGGGTGAAAACGCAGTTGTCGATAATCTCCATTTTCAGTATGGGTTGTTTTGTTGCCTGGGCCATATCTGTGTTCCATCAAGTGAGCAAGTGAAACTAATCTAGGAATCCCACTACAGTCAGGTGGTGGGACACTTCGGCATTGAAAAGACAGTGGCGATGCTACATAAACATTTCTACTGGCCAAAATTTCGACAAGAGGTCAGCAAGTATATCAGGTCCATGCACTGCCTCCGTTGTTGCCAAACTGACCACTAAGAAACAGGGCCTATACACCCCTCTTCCTACTCCTGACAGGCCATGAGAATCCATCTCAACGACTACATGTTGGGTATCTCGTCAACAAAGTGGGGAAATGACTATGTTTTTGTGGTTGTTGATCGTTTTTCTAAGATGGCGATTCTAGTTTCCTGCAAGAAGAGAATCATAGTAGAGGCCACTGCCAAGCTCTTATTTGAACGAGTTTCGGTACATTTTGGAATCCCACAAACCATTGTCTCAGATTAGAAAAGTCAATTTCTCAACACATTCTGGTCAAACCTCTGGTCACTACTAGACACCAAGCTCACAAAATCCACGGCCTTCCACCCCCAGACAGATGGCCAAACCGAGGTTGTAAATTGAATGATTGTGCATATCCTTCACATGTGAAATTCAAAGCACCCTCGCACATGGGATGAGAGCCTTCCCTATTTCCAGCATAGCTACAACTGAGCCCTACATAGCTCAACTGGCCACAGCCCCTTTCAAGTGGGGTTGGGATTCCAACCATTGGGTCCCATAGATGATGCACTTCCCCTTGCGGTCACCTCGACCGACTCATCTCCTGCTCCAACTAAAGCGTAAAAAGCCACCCGGTTCATTGAGTGGATCCAGCACATCCACCAACAAGTTCAGGATATCCTACAGAATTCCAATGACAACTACAAACAGCGCCATGATCAACATCGGGTGCCACATAAGTTTCAGGTGGGCGACAAAGTTTGGTTGCACTTGCAGAAAGAACGCCTTATAGGACCCCATCGGAAGCTTCGCCCACTCTGTTATGGGTCATACACTATCACCAAGGTCATGGAGGATAATCCTTTTGAGCTCAACATTCCTCCTTTCCTTGGCCTACACCCAGTGTTTAATGTGGATCTCCTTCGCCCTTATTTCCCACCATTATTGGACACCTCAGAAGTAGCAGAACAACTGACACCAACAACGCTCAACCCCGACTGCATACAGCAGGCATCCAATGATCAGATTGCGTACATACATATCAAGGGCACTCGACAACAAAGGTTTCATCTTTATCGAGTCGTCAAAGCAGGGTAGCTCCTACACCAAGGCAAGTGGCTCACCCAAGGCCAAATTCAGCAGAAATTTTCTCATCTGATGGGGGACCTCAACGCAATGGATACCATTTATTCCTAAGGAGGGAGGATTTATCCATATGGATATCGGTGGCCACCCACCTTTTCCAACCGACTCAAAACAGTTTTCTGACAATTTTGGCAATTTACTATTTTTAGCAATTTTAACTTCCAGGGCCATTTTGAGGGCCTAAATGAAGGTTTTTCGGGGTCGATCTCCTCAACGATAGTCAAGGGAATGATTGAGCCCCCAAAATGAATCTACTCAATGATACCTTTCCAACGGGATATCACATGCCTAAAACGGAGATCGTATGCAAAA
>SNQJ01S0150056.1:0-11156 GCA_010110895.2 Picea sitchensis | reverse complement strand
TAGGCTTTGGGATTTCTCTAATTTCAGGAACATGATTATGGACCATGGGAGAGAGAGGTTGAGCCTTCTTACCTCTATGAGCATCTGCTACTTCATTAGCAGGTTTCTCTGTTCTAGTGGATTGCTCAGGAACATCAGGTGTTACTGCCCTTCTGTCGACTCTCAGGTTATACCTTCCTCGACCGCCACTAGCCTTGTCTCCCTTGCTCAATTCATTTAGCTGACCATCCATGAGAGACTCTTCATAAGCAGTCTGGGTGAGATGTGGAAAAGGAGGAGTGTCTTCTAGGTAGTGGATTTTAGGATCCATCTCATTTGTTTCTCTTTCCTCCTCATGGGAAACCAAATGGTTCTGAAAAGGGGCCTGAATTCTCTGGTCTTCCCTGTCTCTTCCCCTTTCTCTGTGCATAGTTGGGGGAGCAATATTATTTGGCCTCCTGAAACCTCCTTTATTTTCGGCATTCTGAGGGCCCTTATATGTTTGCTTCCTTTCCACCTTCAATCTTTCCACCTCTTTGGTCAGGAACTTCATTATCTCGGTCAGTTCATTCACTTGAGGGTGGGGCAATGATGGGCCAGAAGTCGAGGCTTCAGTTCTTCCCTTTCTTCTGTCTGCGTCGGCCTTGTTCCTCAGTCTGTCAACTGCCAATATGTTGGATTCCACTTCTACGTCAGCGTCTTGCATTTGAGCTAAGGAGGTAGCTCTTCTTTCTCTCAATAGCAGGCAGAAATCAGGATCAAATGCACCAGCATATGAAATTTGGGCGGAGGCCTCCGAAGGATTTATCTCTGCAGGGATCTTTTTGTACATCTTATTAAATCTTTTGGAGAAGTCTGAGACAGACTCTCCTTCCATCTTCCTCAGAGACCCAAACTATGTCATGTAATACATGAAATCTTTTCTGTCTCCCCACTGCCTCAGGAAAATTTTATCCAAGGCTTCAATGCCAGCAATAGATCTAGGGGCCAGTCCTCTGAACCATTTCCTCACCTCTCCATCTAGGCTTTGGACAAATACTCTCATCCAGACATATTCACTCTCGATATTTAAGTTGTCTGCATAACTGTAAAAGGCAGCTAGTTGCTCTTCAGCAGTTATGTCCCCTTCCCCAGTGAACTTGGGCATGTATTTCAAATAATCTCCAGCAGGGAGGGGATTCATAGGATGAGGTAGGATTAAAGGATCATATCTAGCAGTGACTATGGCATCCATTCTATTTAGAGGGGGATTAACACCAGCCATAAGGATATTAGGTAGAGGAGAACTTGGAGGAGAAGGAGTATGGACGAGAGATGTTGGAAAAGAGGTTCTTGGAGAAGACAATGGAGAAAAAAAAGAGAGAGCTAAGGGACCTGAATGTGCAGATGCTTCTCTCTGTGCAGTAGTAGAAATAAAAGGAGGGGTGGTGAGACCTTCAGAGGCCTGAGGTCTGTGTTGAGGCACAAATTCCAGGGAGGGGGGAGTGATAAGGATTTCTCTTTCTGATACCAGACCAGGAGGAGAAAACTCAACAAGAACACTCCCGAAATTTAGAAAATGAGAAACCTCAGAGGAAGGACGACTAGGAAGTTGAAATTAAGAAAATGGAGTTCTCACAGAAGGGGAAGGCACATTACCTGTTTCGGCGATGGAAACTTCTTTCGCAGAGCTCTTTCCCTTTCTGTGCACTGCTTCCGAGTCAGCTTCTGATGTAGCTAAAGGTAAGTGTGGATTAGACCTCATGTGTCTGCCTCTCGAAGCCACAATTGATAGAGCATGATCTCCCCAGCAGAGTCGTCACAATGGAGTCGCCAGGTGCAGAGTAGCAATCTTTAAGTTATGATTTCTGATGCACCTTCAGAATCAGTTGATCTTTGTCGTTCAAATCCAGGGAAAATATTCAACTTCGATCCCCGACAATGGCGCCAGAAATGTTAGCGCTGGAAGTCACTCCTGGATTGCTTGCAGGAGCAGAGCCCAACGCCCATCAGTTTTTATGTCACGGTTTAATAGATGGGTGATCAAATGGATATAAAGACTCAAGGGGATATTACTCTAACTCAGGGACTGTGTCTGGGACGTAAGTAACAAAGGAGGTCTCGACTTAACTTCATCCAGTGAGTTGATTAAAGGGTGAATAGGTGGAAGACTTGATAAGGAGGGTGAACAAACAGCTTTGGGCAACAGGCTTACAACAGCTTGCAGAAGAAAGACTCTGAAAGTAAGATCCTCTTGGTTCAAGGTATCAAGGAACTGAAAGGGGACTTGACTGGATCTGCCAATTCCAAGTCACTCATCGATGGGAAAGTCATAAGAAACGATTAGAAACGGTGCAGCTATCACAGTGATCCAGGACAACATCATCCTATAACGGCTGCAGCTCGACTGGATCCTCCAATTCTGAGTTGTTCTAACACAGTATAACAAAAACGTAAAAAGGAAACTGACATTCATTAAGCAAGAAGTCTCAAAAGTCTATACATGACCATAATTACAGTGCTTCATTAAATCTTTTACAACCGAGATCTCAGATCAACCATCGATAGATACAAAAATGGCGAAAACGCCTTCATATACTTAGAACAACAACAACAGTGAAATCAAGACACTGCATTGAAGGCTTTGCGTCTGCATGGATTTCTGACAGTCAACCTCTGAGAGATCATGCAAATTATCTCAGACGCAATCTAACTCTTTGATAGTTCCAATGGTGAATCGACGTGCCTTTAATTCATTCCCGTGCTTTCACATTATGGCGGAGGCGATGTCTAACCACCACCAACCGCTTCAATAATTGCTTCATCGGGATTGAGGATGGCCCGACCAACTCGGCACCTTCGGGACGTGGAGGGCCTCCCGCATTGCCACCTGGAATAGCTGAATGGCTTGAAGAATAGGCATGGGGCACAACAACAGAGTGATGGGGCCAAAACTGCGCGGGGAAGGAAAGAAGCGATGAGGTGTAAGAGAAGTGGCGGTGGGGGAAGACATGTGGCGAAAGACGACATGTGGAAGGAGCGGGATACAAGACATAATGGGTGCGCTTGCGGTGGGAGGCGGATGTGGAATGAGGCGGGACACATGGCATGCAGTGGATGGATGGTAAAATGGGAAAGGGACCACGTGAAATAGAGAAGGGGAGAGTGACAGATGTCGGAAGATGAGGGAAGGGTAAAAGGGCGTGAGGCTCATCGCATAGCCAGGAAGAGAGCAGGTGACAAGAGGGAGGATGGTCCACAAGATGACATAACAGGAAGGGGGCCCACCTTAGTTAATCGCCAGATGACAGAGGGTGCCCAGATGGCATATGCATCGTTGATCCATGCACTTGAACTGCANGGGGGGGGTCCAAAATCCCATCTGCGCCGTTGATCTGGGCGTTGTGATCCTTGCCGTCCAAACTTGGTTTTCATTTAATCGTGGGAGAATTAGCACCTCAAACTTAGGATAAGTGGGTTTTAACCCATTCTTTTTCATTCTAACCCCCTTACAAGAAATATCGCTAACACCTTCCTACTAGAAAAATGTAGTACTAGTTTTCCATTCACAACTGAATAGGAGAATAAACTAACTTTAGATTTCCCATTTCCTCCCAAGTCTTCTTTGAAAATATATTGACATCAAAGCCTAATTCCGACATAACATCCCTGATGTCAAAGTCATCGATATGAGCATTCAAACTGAAATCTCTTCGAGTCCTCCTTTTTCTCCTCTAAATCCTACTTTCCTTCCTTTTTGGAAGGTTCACGACAATAAATTCCTCTGGGTTTCCTCCATCTCCCAAGGATGCTTTGAGTGTGTTTCACAACTTCTTAGTAAGTTGTTCATAATATAATATATTAAAAAATAAATGAAGCCAAATATCAATATCCTTCTATGAATTTCCTGAGGATTCCTTCCAAGCAGATGACTCTCTAGCGATTCTTTGATGATGAGGATTTAGCTTGGAACTTATTTCTACAATTGCAGGTGTTGAAGGACTAGGAATATGTCTGAACATTTCTACTATATTCTTAAAGAATTCCTCCTACCATATAGGATCATACTTGGTATTTTTTGGTACATCCTTTTGAATTTTTATTTGATGTGGACTCTCTACGTCACCACTAGTCTTTTCTCCTCCTCTGGTGATGATATTAATATTATACCCATCTCTTTCGACCATATATTTGGGTTCATAATTTATCATATTGAATACTCTCTTCATGGCATGATCTTCCCATTTAGAAATCATATCTGGACAATATCTAGCAACACAAGTCTTATTCATGTAGTGTGCACACTAGGGTCTTTGTGGAAGGGGGAAATATCTCACCATATTCCCTTGCTCATTGAAATTATAGCAACGAGTTGGTCCTCTTTTTCTAGTTCATCTACCTTAGTATCCACCTCCACCTATTTGACCTCCCCCAATTCCTCGAGGTCCTTTATTGACCCTGAATGGACATTGGTCCAATCTGTCTACAAGTGCATCTAGAGAACAACATTGATTTGTGTTATGGGAGGGTGAACCACAAAACTCACAATACATGGTACTCAACATAGGTGTATACTTCTATAAAATGGGACAATTCCTTGGATAATTCCCATGAATTCAAAAGATCGCACAATATTCATTTCTTTGACCCACTTGATTAGTTGGAAAGGTGTGATACTAGATAGTTCCATGAAAATGTGTGATAGCATCAACCTGTGAAACTCGTCCCACTGTTCAAACTAGTGGAGGAGACATTGGAGTATTAGAGGTACCTATACCCCTCAATATCAAACATTCATTTGCTACATGAGCCTCTCTATAACAACCCGTACACCAGACTTGTGGTCGACCTACTTTAGGAAGGGCCAACTCTTGAATTTTCTTAGTTAAAATAGAGATTTGGCCCTGCAGTTGCATAATATAAGCATCTTCCAGAGGTCTTGTAATTCTTAAGATCCCTACATAACATGCCATAGCTTTGATCTTCATGGCTTGTTTTGGGTGCATGCCTATTTTTGGGAGAAAGATCTGTTTTGGGTACATGCCTATTTCGGGAAGAAATTTTGTTTGGGTGCAGGCCTATTTTGAAGAGAAATATCTATTTTTGGAGCACGTGCAACATGTGGAAGGAAAAGAAGGATGAAGAAAAATAAGGAAAAGAAACGTGACACACATGTAGACATACCTAACCATGATAGGTTTAGGGTTTTTGACAAATATCATAACATCTATAAGCCTATAAAGTAGTATAAATAAGGACCTAGGAGGTCTAGGAAAGGAGAGAGAGAAAAAGAAAGAAGAGATTCAGTTTAATATTGAGAATTCGGTCAATTGATTATTGAGATTTAGCTGTTTGGAAATATATTGATTGTAATAAGTTTTGTGGTAGAGTGAAATAAACTAGGTTTTGAGGGTTAGGTCACATGTTGTGGAGCTTGGTGTGATCTAGTCAACCTCCTAGAGGGTACTTACCCTCATTTTGATCGTAATACTGAAGATGTAATGAGTGCAATGCAAGATTTTGTAGAGGAATAAATAAAAGAGAAAATAATCCATATCTTTGTGGGTGTAGCCCAAGAAGGGGGTGAACCAGGGTAAACCTTATGTTCTATGTGATTTTTAATGAATGCTTTACTTTTCTGTTAATCATTAGCTCAAGAATGAACGGTGAAATTTTTTATATCAACATGCATGAATAGGTTTAAAGATGAGTGAATCATAGAAGTATATGAATTATTAACAAGGATAATGCATAAGGAAAAGAAGCCAACCACAAACCCCACTCATTCCTAGAATACAAAAACCTGAGTATTGCAGTCCCTAATAAAAGTTATCATGGGTGAGACTACGTTTTGAAACCTTTGGGAAACGTTGCATTCTGGTTTACTAAGAGGGTCGATAGTTTTGAGGGTTTTGTTGGAAACATGTTTGAGACTAGAACCTGGTTCATCCCAAGAGGTAACCAACAAATGGTTATGTTTCCAAATGGAGCTGCATAGGATTGAGTAGCTGGGATATGTGGAAAAAAAGAATGAAGGATGAAAGTATAGAAGGGAATGTTCTTGCCATGGAATCCAACAAAGGTGGATATTGAAATATGGCCGAGAACAAAGGGTCTCGAGTTTTCATAGAAGGACAACATAAACCCTATTTCGAAACCACACAAGTATCTCAACAAATATGTGTTTAGCGACATGCATGAGGTATTTTTCTGTGATTTACTGCATCTGTTGCAGGAGTGGTTATTGAGGTCGAAGGATAACCACCCTATGAATCATTTTAGATAGCTAGAGTGGCATCCCATGGATATTGCGCAGTTACAACTAGTTAATGACAAATTCACATGCGCAGTAGATTTCTGGTTATACAATATTGTTGTCGGGATTATCATTGAATTTGCAGTAGATACCGCAAAGTCCTATAGTGCTGCAGAGTAGAATTTTATGAAGGGACCTAGAGGTAGGTACATCATATCATTATATACTTCAATCAATATTTTATTGTATGAAAAAGGTGTGATGACCATGGGATCATATCTATAAACTTCCTTGTGTGCATGGGGGAAGTGGGGAAGCATTGATAGGAGGTTGAGATATAGATAGGGAGATGGATAAGGGAAAGAATAAGGAATCCATAGACCCAATCATGATGGAAGAAGACAAGGTAAATAAGATAATGGAAAAATATGGAAAGACGCATAGTGGAAGACCTTACCAGTATAAGATGAATAAAAAGAAGAGAGCCATAACTGATAGAGAGAGATTAGTGAGTGATAAAGAAGAGGTAGAGGATCTTCGGGATGTGGATAATATTGAGTAAATCCTGTGTGAAAAATACAAAATAAAAACAAGAGGTCCAGGGTCAGGAACATAAGAAAGAAATCCAATCCATATTATCGTCAGTGTGGAACCTACAACCCCATGTGCGACTAATACACCCGAAATAACACCAACGTTTAGACAATTAAATTTTAGTGGAAGAAGAGAAATACGACAAGGATCCAATGAAGGAAAATCAACTGGTGGAGAAAGTTCAAGAAGTAACAATCAATTATATAGACCGCATGGAGGTAGTAGTTCAACAAAGTTTCAAATTGCAGGACAAGATCCCATGATCAGATTACTAGAATTTCAGGGAGAGGCATCAGAGGAACCTAAAAATAATTTATTCATCTGTGAGAAGATATGGGAAGAAAAGTAGATCATAGATGAGGATACAAATCTCACACAGTTAGCTATCACACTAAGATATTGTGTGTTGGATTAGTACATGAGCCTAGATGTAAATAGTCTGAAGGGAGTGCCAAAGACTATTGTAGATGTGAAAAAAATATTGGTAAATGAATTTCAGAAGCCAAGCTTAGAAGACCAATACATGAATGAAATGATTAAAATTAGGAAAAAACTAGGTTAGTATGTTTGGGAGATTGATCAGAGGATCAAACGTTTGAAAGGTAAGTTGAAATATGGAATTACTGGCATGCAACATAAGAACTTATTTGTGAACTCACTATTGCCACACTTAAAGTATCGTTTGAGACAACAAAATTTCCAAACTCAGGAAAAGGTTATGCAGGCATTCCTACAAATGGAAGAGAACTAGTATCAATAGATAGATCCAACAATAGAGGAGTTGAAGGAGGATTTGAAGAATCTGAAATTTCAATAAAACCAGAATAAGGGAAAAGAGAAAAGAGAAGTTGTTTAGTGTATGCTATGCATGATAGAAGGACATCATAAGAATGAATATCCAACTTTTGTGCAGTACTTGGCAACAGGGGTGTCAAACCCCTTTCCAACAAGAGGACCATGGTGCAATATCTGTAAGACACATAGACATTATCCATATCAAATTCCAATGATGAGTAAGTATAAGACAATACCAAAAATCTCAGATTGCAAATTTTGCAAATCAATGGGTCACGATGATAAGGATTGTAGAACGTTGGAACTGATGAGAGAAAGAAATTCAAACACTTACAGGGTGCAAGAATAGATGAGGATAGGGAAATATACACCTCATTTTATCCAGGTTCCACCACCATAGAACAATACACAATCACAGAACAACAATGTGCAGTCACAGTAAAACAATGTCTGTCCATAGTATAATCCCGTGCAGTATAACCAGGTACCCCAATACAACGCACTACGAGGAGATATAGGTGGATACAAAGGTGGAGGAGGAGGAGGAGGAGGATTTATATGAGGTATAGGACCATTAGTGTGCCATAACTACCAACAACTAGAACATTATGCAAGGGATTGTCCACTTCCACCAACGACATGTATGTACTATTGTGCAGCAGACCATGACATAGAAGACTGTCCAACAATCTTGGGAAAGATCCAGGAAAAAAGAAACCAGAACATCTAGAATGTCCAGTGGATTTCTACAGAAGCTAGGGATTATGGGAAAACATCAATATAGTCACTTGAAAGAGGAGACAAGACAAGAGCTGATGCAACAAAACAAGATCCAACTCAACACCAATGGGTAAGAAGAATAATGGGTCACATAAGTAGTTTGACATGCGGGAAGAAAATGAAACATTTAAGGAGGCCATAAAGGAGGTTCTCAAGTAGAATATTGCGTCTATATCAGTTGTGCAACAAACTCAGGGCCCACCAATTTACGAGATTCCATATTCAATGGACCATAATAGTAAAGGACCACATTTAGAGAAAGTAAGTACCATAAAAACTTTCATGCAATCCTGTGTTAAGTTATTGAATGATCCAACATCTTTTAAGGTCTTACAAAATCTGCTGGAAAGATGCAACACAGAGGTAGAATGGAAGTTAGAGAAAAAAAAAATCAATCATCTCCATACAAGAAGAGGGACAAGCAGAGAGTTGAAGCTAAATGCCAACATTGGGGATTTCAACATGGGAGATATTATACTGGATTTAGGCTCTGAAGTAAATGTCTTGTGTATAATACATGGTAGTGTTTGGGAGAAATCACATTAGGATATTCACCTGTCCACTAGAAAATCCACACAGAGTGTTACCAATTGGAAGGCTTAAAGGTGTGACCATATATTTGGATGGAGTGTGCACCATAACATATTTTGAAGTAATAGACATATTAGATGGCACAACACCTTACCCAAAATTATGTTGATTAAGGTTGGTTGTCATTAATGTCAACCCTTGATGAAAGCCCCACAGCACAAAGGTTTGGGTAATGGACCCAAGATTGTTTGATGTAAATATGACTCATTATTTTATTGTAATGGTTGATAAGAAGTAAATATGGATGAACTCCAAAGTGGTCCCCTTATGGTGAAATCCCTCACAGGAAGACGCTTTGCAGAGTAAGAGAACACATGCTTAATTGTGGAATAATGAGATGAAGTACAATGAATTTGTCAGGTAAACTATCCTATATGGATAGTTCTTTCCATTCCTTTTCCGGTGGTATGTGGAAAATCACATAACTCCTCACGGTTAGAGAGATATGGCCATGAGAAGTTGGAGACCCCAGGTTTGGGTAATGTACCCAAGTTTGTTTGATGGATAATGGTATGCATTATGATATATTTTCAGATAATACTATTATATATGGATATTACATGTCATTCCATTTCTGTTGGTATGTGGAATGTCACATAACTCCTTACGGTTTGAGAGTTATGGCCTTACGAAGTTGGAGGACCCTCATATGTCATCTAGAAGCCCCAAAAGGTCAAAGTAGTCAAAGTGGTTTAAGAGATTTTAAAAGGTAAATAATAAAGTGACATATTAGGTGTATTATAATTCAAGGTAATAAAAATAAATTATTTCAATAATAAATTTATGGAGAAATTAGAAGTGGGTTAACCCTAAAATGAAGAAGTGGGGCCAAGTGACCTGAAGATGTTTTAAGGAAGCTACTCGGAGAGTATAAATAAGAGGCAAGGCTCTCTCATTTTATGCTGCCAGTCATATTAGATATATATAGGTGTTTGAGGTAGCAAGGATATATAAGATGAAATTCTAAGGAAAGTGAAAATAAACCAAAAATGCAAGGAAGGATAAATTCTTTTGATTTTGTTTTCTAAGGTATGTTATTTCACGAGGTCATCTCTTTTCCATTTTTCACTATAACATTTTTCTATAATGATTGGTGAAATTTCTGCACCATTGAGAAAACATATCCAACTATACGTGTTAAAATATTCATCTTGTGGGTCATTGTATTTTTGGGTTACACTCTGTGGAAAACAAGGTTCGTGGCTGAAAAGATCTGAAACTAGTCAAAACAATTGTTTCAGGTAAAAACATCATAAATTATTCATAACATATCCAAATTGATTGAAACCAAATTTTTTTGGTGGGGCCAAGTGACCTAGAAGATGTTTTTAAGGAAGCTACTCAGAGAGTATAAATAAGAGGCAAGGCTCTCTCATTTTAATAACACTTGATCATATTGAATATATATAGGTGTTTGAGGTAACCAAGGATATATAAGATGAAATTCTAAGGGAATGTGAAGAAAATAAAGCCAAAATGCAAGGAAGGATAAATTCTTTTGATGGTGCTTTCTAAGGTATGTTATTTACAGGTCATCTCACCATTTTCACTATAACATTTTTTCTATAATGATTCAGAGCGTGAAATTTCTGCACCATTGAGAAAACATATCCAACTATCTGTGTTAAAATATTCATCTTGTGGGTCATTGTATTTTTGGAGTTACACTCTGTGGAAAATAAGGTTCGTGGCTAGTCCTGAAACTAGTCAAAAACAATTGTTTCAGGTAAAAACATCATAAATTATTCATAACATATCCAAATTCAGTGAAACCAAATTTTTTGGTTAGGGTATAATATTTATTATGTGGTGTCACATTTTTAGATCAAGTCAACAAATATTTTGTGTGGGGAATGCTCTACAAGGGTTCTCTCTAGAATAAGCCAGAATTCAACAATGTATGCCATTTTTGCTATAAATCCTATTCTGAGAGGTTCAAAGTAGTGACACCTAGAGGAATTGCATAAAACAAATTGAAGAAAATTTTATATCAGTTTCATATCTTTATATGTTACAGGTACAAAGTTATGATTACTTCAAGTTAGGGTTGTTGACTAATCCAAAACTAGGCATGTGAGACTAAAGAAAAGCTTGATGAAATGCTAGTCTCTTGTTGTTGAAGTTAAGGAAGGTTTGCAAGAATGTGATCATATACACCAAGTCTATTACAGAGCTACAAATC
>SNQJ01S0150055.1:0-23302 GCA_010110895.2 Picea sitchensis | reverse complement strand
GATCCATTTCAGAGTATCTCATTAAATGGAGGAAACTACCGGCTGAAGATTCCACTTGGGAAGATGAGTCTTTTATACAGAAGCATCCAGAGTTACTCAAGTGTTGCGGACAACACTTGTCTCAAGGGGAGGGGCATGTTAAGACCTAATATTGGCTCATTAACCCTTAATTGGGGCATATTAGATTAGTAATGTTATTTTATTTATGTCGGCTTTAGGCCATTAGTTGTAATTTAGATTAGTAATGTTATTTTATCTATGTCGGATTTAGGCCATTACTTGTAATTATACCTCCTAGTCTTCTATATATACCAAGGATACATTTTCATTTTGAATCATCTTGTACTTGAACATTTAAGTGGGGTAAAAGGAGGTTACCCCCTCGAAGAGGATTATTATCTGAAATTATCTATGTTTCAAGGCGTTGAGTACTTTTCCTGAGGTTTTTCCATGCTATATTGATGTTTGGTTCTTATAATGTATTCCATGACTTTATTTTCTCTCTCAGTTTTCCCATCTATTTCAGGATGATAAGTTGTTCTTAAGTTCAAATGAGTCCCCATTGTTGAATGCAAACTTGTTCAAAACCTAGAAATGAATCTGGAATCCCTATCTGAAATGATCTTCTTAGGTATCCCGAGAAAATGGATAACCTCGCTTACAAACACACATGCCACTTCAGTGACATAATAAGTGTCTCTAACTAGAATAAAATGAGCACTCTTGGTTAACGTATCAACTACCACAAGAATGGAATTGTGTCTATGAGATGTGAGCGGCAACCCCACAACAAAATCCATGACCTTGACGTATTACAACAAATCCATAGAGATGACTTCCCACTTGGACATAGGAACATCATGTGGTTTATAGGAACTGTTGGGTAGTAGTGGACAACCCTTGATGACACTCTAGGCATAGTGATGAAATGGTTTACATCACACTTCATGCCTACCAGGAAGAAAATATTCTTCATGTCTACATCGCCTTCACCTTTCGAATGTACTGATAAATTTCTCCCTATGGAGAAGCACCCTTCATTATGATGCTTCAGATATCCCCACTTTCAAGGATGTACATCCTTTCCCGATATCCTAACAGTCTGTCTGCTTCCAGAATATATGCTTCTTACTTTGGATCTAACTGCCTCTTTTTCTGGAGGTTTGAAGTAACCTCAAATACCAACTATCTCCTTAGATTTAAGTTGACACATGTTCCCTTAGATTGACTTTTAAAGGTACCAAAGAGAAGAAGACCGCGTGGTCTCCCTACTTGAAGACATCTGGCTGACCACATTTTCCTTCCCCTTGATGTCACAATCACCAAAATCATACTCACTCATAAACTCTCCATTAAGCCTTTGCGACATTTAGGTCTCTTTGGGTGAAGAGATGTTTTTAAACTTTGATGGTTCATTTAAGCTCAAAGTTTCGCCCAAAAATATAGTGCCTCCAAAGTTTGAGACCTAGCATTACAAGCATGAAATATAAATCGCGGAGTCACATGGCTTTCGTCATGTTTTTTCAACTTTCTTGATGCATAATCTATCCCTCCTCCCTGCATTATACGACTAACCTTATACGGTATCCACATCTCGGGGCGGTGGGGAATCCATTTCGCGTATATGGGAATTGGTGCACTAGTTAGTAACCTCTTAAAGCTCGATGAATGCACTATCACATTCTTTTGTCCATTCATGCATGACTCCCTTGCAAGGTGTGGTGATGGGTTTCTCTATTTTTGGAGAATCCTTCTCCAAACCTCCGATAATAACCTACTAGCCCCACGGAAGCTTCTCACCTCATGGGAATTTTTTTTGGCACTACCCACTCCATAATGGCCTTTACCTTTTCTAAGGTCCCACAAATATTCCTTTCTTTGGAAATGATGCCTGACCCTAAATAGTGGATTTCTCTTTGGAAGAAGGAACACTTTGACATATTCCCATACAATTTGTTCTCTCTAGGGCAAGACAACACCACTCGCAAATGTTCCTCATGTTCTCTTCATTCTTGGAATAGATGAGGATGCCATCTAAGAAAGAATTGCACAAAACAATCTAAGTACTTGGGAATGCATGCCATTCATGAGGCTAATGAATATTGTTGGTTAATTGGTCAATCTGAAAGATTTTCTGACAAACTTGTAATGTCAAATCCCGAGTTCGAAGGTGGTTTTGGGATGTAGCCTTCCTTAATCCTTAACTAATGATACGCTAATCGCAAATTAATCTTTTGAGAATCTGGTTTCTCCTTTCATTTTGATCAAAGAGGTCATCTATTCGTGGCATCGGGGTACCCTATTTTTCACTATAGCCACCGGTTCGAGTCCGTGAGTCTATACATTCGTGGGATCCATCCTTCTTCTTTACAAAATTACAAGTGCGCCCCAAGATTTGAAACATTGGACCTTAGTATCCCTAAGGGTCCACTATCTTCATAATTTTGCAATTCTTCAAATTTACGGCATTGTCATCGAACCGCGAGGGGAGTCTTGGAGATTGGTTTTTGCACTAGGTTTTATCTCAATAGTAAAATCAAGCTCCCTCTCATGAGGTATCCACGGTAATTCGTTAGGAAAAACATCCTTAAGAGATTCACGGCAATGCAGAGATTAGATGTAGGAGGTCACTGCTTTCATTCACTTCTTCTACTACATAAAGTCGACGCCCTTGTCTCAAGCATAAAGCTTAACCTTCATAGTTGATATAAAGCGTAGTGACACTTTTCTCCATACATACGGATCTACTAGCCTTCCCTCATCGTTGACACAAAGCACCCTCTTTACAAAAAAATATACCAAAGCTCAGTGAGATGCTAACCAATACATTCCAACGATTAGGTCATACACCCCAAGAAAAGTGACTTATACCTTCAACCTATTAGTACACAATCCCAGGTCTACAAGACAATTATCAACGTTATGTCCTACCGCTTGTTTTTTCCCAGAAACCATCTCGACTTGTTTAAAAGGTCATCGTTAGCACAAATGGTACGCCAACCACTCTTTTCTATCACGGTGGGTGAAATCAAATGGCAGGAAATCAAATAAAATCTTAACATTGATATGATTTAAAGTACATGACAACTCCACCGGTAGTTGATGTTTTGGCTTTGTTATTAACTTCTATATAAATTTGGTGGCTTCTACTTTCTCTTTCCATCAGGGCCTTTCCTTCTCATCCGTGAATCCCGATTGCTTAACTACAGGCGGTCATCGCGGTATCGGGGTCCTTTTCACCCCGATATAAGGTAACCACGAAAGTTGAACCACAACGTATTAATAGCGACTATCTACGAAATGAGTTCGCTACAATTTTACTCACGTTTGAGCCCACTAGGATGAAAATTGTTGGTTCATCACGCATCATTTGCGGTGAAACAGATCTTTGTTCGCATAAAGTTGCGAAATACCTATGGTTACCTTCCTTGGTGTGACTATGTTACCATATGGAGGTGGCCAAGAGCTCCCTCGCAGGAAATGTCTTGGGGGCCTTCCCTATGAATCCAAGACGATGTGGAAATCTTGACCTCATACCTCCATTCAAGTTCATGTGCTCTTCCTTACTGATTTTGACTGCTACATTCGCGACGGTTTCCACATCCATACCATAGCTCTAATCTTAGGAGTTTATCAATGAGCCGAAGGGGTTACGCCTATCAGCAGATGGAAGTATCCATATCTGAAACATATTTGATAATTCCATAAATCTTATCTCATATTCTTCTACGATTCGTTTCCTTGTACTAAGGCATGGAAACGCCCCACGTTGTTCCTCATGGTAGGTGAATGTCTTCGCCAGACCTCTCCTAGAAAAGTTACCAGAATCATGTATGGGGTAAAGATCAGGTTTGTCTTTCTAGGTTTCCCCACCGGTTCAAGGCGTTTGATACTGCCAACTGAAAAATTTCTATCTTCACCTTTGAGTTGGAATCATAAGTCCCTTGGTTTGTGATAAGTCCCCGATCTCTAGAAGTTTGTCTTGTTGGTGATGTCTTTGGGTGGAGGTCACTCACACAGATCCCTTGATTCTTTTTGGATTACCGTTCCATATGGGGGTTCGCCGATCCTTGCTAAAGTCTCCATTTATAGCTCAATGAAGCCTTGATATGAGGGATTAGTTGAACGTTGATTGGGGCCGTGGTGTTGGCCGGTTCATAGCGATGCTCCCCCGCCTCAATTCCCTCGAGTCCTAAACATCATGTATAATTCAATCTGCATCAAACCAAGTTGTGGGGGTGGTTCCAGGTGTTTCAATTTTTTCTTCGCAAAACAAACAGAAATGGGGTTAGGGGTAAGTTTTTCTTTACTTGTCTATAAATAGACATTCTTTAGGATATTCGTTTGGGTTTAGGGATAAATTGTCAAAGCTTGTTTCGCCTTCAAAACTATTGACTCCTTCAGGCTGAGTAATTCTGGCGGCTTTTCTACCCCATATTCAATTTCTCTAACTTACCCTCTAGCACACATGTAGCCTCCTTTACTTGTCCTAATTCTAAGTCCTTCAAACTTTAAACACAATAAATATCCTTTGATTCTTGACTCATGGGATCTCCTTGGTGTGTTGTACATATGCATTGAATTTTGTGTCTCGGTGGTTGCAGGTGTGAGTCTTGAGGATTATAGAGGTGGCTTTCGGGCATTGGAACTTAGAGCTTGGCTTTTGGCTGAGGTGGAATGGAAGGAAGGGCACCGGTGATTGGATAGAGGCTAAGGATTTGTGTGTAAGGTGTCGATGATCTTGGCGTTGGATGTCAGTTTTATACCAGGACCTTTTTGTTACCATTAATCTATTTGAGTATATGAATTTATTTGTAAAGACTTCATGTATGGTGCATTGGTGTTTGGTTGTTTCTTAAGGCTTAGACCGTGGGTGAATTAGAGTATGATGTAGTGAGCCTGAGGCTATACATTGAAGCTTGGTGCTTGTGCCCACCGAGAAGCAATACTTTGGTAGTGGTTGTTGCAGAGATGTATGAGAGACCTTGGAGCTACTTAGGAGATTAATGGGTTCGACTCTCGGGGAGTCAAATAATCTTTCATAAATTTTTCTACTTATACATTAGTGAAACCCTAATTAACTCAATTGTATTTTATATTATTTTAATGAATTCAAATAAGTAAATGTTTTAAAGAAAACAAAATGTAAAACAAATACAAATATATATATATATATATATATATATATATATATATATATATTAAAAAAAATATTTTAAAATAATATTAATATGTTTTACTCAATTACATTGTTTTGAAAGCTATTAATATATAAATTTGTACAAATATCTATATAAAATAAAAAGCTGCGTATACCGCAGGGATCTTAATTAATTTTAATAAAAGATAAAACAAATAATAATAATAAAAAAACTCAAATAACCACAGGGCATCATTGGGACCATATGGGGCCCACATACCCTCTTTTCCAAATTTGTCCAAACCCTAAAAATAAAATAGTAAAAATAGTAAATTTATACAAACCCTAAATAAACTCTAACCCCAAATTCATTCCTTCATTTTCTAATTCATGAACACGGTTTTCCTTCTCAGCTCAACTGGTAGAGCGCGTTTGGTCTCAGCTTGGCTAAGCACTCGGCTTGACGTATAGTGCAAGAAAAAATGCCTCTTGCAGGCTGTTCTCTGATTAGGTAGGCTTCGTTCGACCGGCAACGATAGCGTTCAGAGCGTTTCTTGTGTCACGTAGTGGAGTCGTTATGCTGGTGGGATCTCTTCTCGATTACTCCAGATCCTAGAGATACGGATAGGAGTTTAGCTAGTACACTAATGAATTGTAGCCGTACTTTTTTTTTGGTTTATCATATGAAATCCATTAATGGTTCTATTAGCTTACCGCATTTGAAGATTTTGGCACTTTAATTCGAACCTAGTACTTAATTTCAATATGATGGAGAATTAATTTTTATAAAAAAATTGGGAAGACACGGGTTACTGTAAAGTGTCCCTGGCTGTAATGTCTGGTTCCGTACTTTTCACAGTAGCTTCATTTCTGGGAAGAAAATGTTTCCTATAATATTTACTTACAAGGAATATATAAAAACATAGCATTCGGTTTTTCTTCCAATTGTCATCGGTTCAATTCTCATGGACTTGTTACTGCCTAACCCATCGGGCCTTGGCCTTGGCGGCCGGTGAATGCACCGGTTCACTTTTTGAAATTTTTGAAACAAGGTGGTTATGGTGGATTAAGACTTGTAATGTCTATCGGACATCGTTGCAGTATTTGAACAGTGTAAGTCTATGATCTTAGAGTATATGATATTAGGTTATGGAAGGTCCTGGTTAGGTCTTTTCATTAAAGATTCATATACAAGTAGAAGTGGTTTTGAGTTGTTTACTTCAATAAAAATATCTATTGTGAATAGTTGTCGCAGTGTAGGGTTGTTGCTGGCTACGGTGATCTAGGGACCATGCCCTTTACTATCTTGCTACGTCCCGTGCAAAGACTACTTCATGTATATATTTTGTTTGTTTATTAGAAATTACTTCAAAAAAACACTCCCTGCGTTGGGGTCGCGTTGTATATCAGAAACTTCCATCAACTTAGGGACCCGGTCTGAGGGGTATCTATTTTTAAATATTTCGCCTGGACCTGCACCTTGCCTCACTTGATTTTTACATGCCTTTTAGGTGGGGCATAGTACATATCAATGTTGTCAAAATTGGACTTGTTAAGGGCACAAATCAACAAAATTGGACTTGCGACTATGTAGATATTACAGGGTTCATGCAGTGTGTGGGTGAATTTCTCAGCCTAGAGACTATTGGAGTCTCGGACACACTGCGTAATAACCTCTACGTATGTGGTGCCACAGGTCAATATCCCAAGAGTAGCTTGGAAACTGGCAGCTGATTCTGAGTTTTCAAATAGCTATTAGCGGTGAATCTGGAATTTTGTGATTCTACGTATTTTAGAAAAGGAGAAAATAGTTCCTTACTAGATGGGTGCATTTAATCTTACATGGCATTCCTTGTATTTTATGGCCAAAATTTATTTTCATGGATTGGGTTGTAAAATCATTATTTAGAAATGGCTCTAGCCAAAATTGTTTATTTATAGGATGCTTTGTATATGTTTCTTTTCATCTCCATACAATTGAAATTATTTCATCTCATACAATTAAAATTATGAAAGCACACTTCTAATCTATCACGTCTCTGAGTATAGTTCCACAGGGGTTTCAAGTCTGAGATCATAACATAATGAAAGAAAAAATAACATTAGAAGTAACCGCGACACAACTCTTTGTTTGTTTTGAGTGAAGCTAGCGTTAATTCTTTAATACTTCTTGTGTGTAGAATATTATGGCGCATATTTGTTTATATAGATGCAGTGTAACTAACAAAAGGAAATGTGTTTTGGCTTGTAGGCTGTATGTGAGGAGGCCCGAATTTGGAGCTTAGTTTTCATCTAATTAAGGGTTTAGGGGTTTCACCATAACTAAAGCAGGAAGTGTAGAATTAAGATTAGGGTTTGTTTAAATTTAAGGTGGGTGGTGGGCCTGCAACCATATTTTGAACTAGGTCCATTACCATGTGTAGGGACTCAATTAAATCCAAAATTTTGTACAAATTAACATATAATTCCTTTCTCATGTACACTTCAAAATAATTCCGTGCCATCCTTATAAGAAAAATATTCAATAGAGATTAAAATTTATTTATAGCATGAAATAACTCAACAATTCATAAATAAAATACCTACTTCTGATGCTAATTTATGTTGCTTTGTTGCCTTGTTGTTGTCTTGCCTAACCTGATGCACTGATGAACTCTGTCCAAACTGACTAACCTCCCGATATCTAGAACAACATGTTGACTCCCTAGAGCTCTATGAAACTTAAAGAAATCCTACCCCCCATGCCAAAAACCCCCAACAACTGGGTCTTACAAAATGGTTCCCTGAAACCCTGAGAACCCAACAAACAGGAAAGAATCTCAATGGGAACTCTGGTCTCTCCTCTCCTGTAATTATTCCTTCCCCCTCTTCTCATAATACCATCCTATCAGACTCCTTCCCCATCATATCTTCCCCTTCACGGACTCTCCTCCCTCTCATTAATTTCCTTATCCTGCCATTTGTGCATCACCATCCCCTCCATTTAATGTTTTTGTTCCCCCCTGCATACGTAAAGTCTTTAACTAAATAAACTAAAATTATTAACCCCTTTAATTCATTACTCAATTAATTAATGGAGGTCAACCAATTAAATTAATTAATCATTGTGGAGATATGAACAATTAATTAAATAATTTAGTATTAAAATTATTAAGAAATGGTATTGTTTAGTAAACATATTAGGATAGTTGGATTATCAAATTAATTATAATTAATCATCTCTATGCATCTATTTAACCATGGTTGTTACAAAATATGGTATCTCACATGGGAAGGAACAACTTAGATACCATACACTAATTGGAAGGTGTAAACCCCATTGAGAACTTCGAGATGTGATGAGCCCATAATGTTGAAAACAACATCGTGTAAAAAACATGTCTTATGAATTCCTATCATCAATCAAAGCATATTTATAAGAACTTTGTTAATCGCTTCAGGCATTGCCCTGTGGATAGTAGGGGGTTGTTTTTTCATGTTGAAGACCCAAATTTTCAGTAAGCTGGGACATCATGAAATTTCAAAAATGGCTACAGTGATGGAGTAACGATATCTTGTGGGATTCCAAATCGGTGATGATATGATTGAATATGAAAAGTGTTGCGGTCTTTCCGGTATTGTCAAATGTAGACATTGCCCAGGCTGCATTTAGTGAAATAATCCACATTTACAATAATGTATCCATGCCCACGAATGAGTGAGGGTTACATGTCATGAAGTCAATGCCCCATTTTGTGAAAGGACCAACCTAAACTACAAGGTGTAGAGGAGAAGGATGAGAGCATATCTTGTAATTATACATTTGGCAAGCATGACACTTTGAGATGGCGATATCTGGGTCTTTAAGCGGAGAAGAGAGGCCGACTCTTAGGATATTTTTGGGCGGTGTACCCGGACATATGACCACCACGTAGCAGGTGGAATTCATTCAAAATGGCTGCGACTCATCATGCTACTGGCCAGCAAAAGTGCGGCGTTTATTTGCGGCGTTATGGACCAGTATCCCATCCAGCGTAAAACCAGAAGGCCCCATAAAAAAAAATCATGTTGGTCGTGGCTGCGTTAGCGTCGGTCTTACCGCGTTGAACATCGCTGGCTGCCCGTTTTCAGGCGTCGCTCTTGCCATTTTCCAGCGGAACATCTCTCTTGCCGCGTTAACGTCGCTCTTGCCCGTTTGTGAAGATGTATGTCTCTCTTTCCACGTTTGTGTAGATGTATGTCGCAATTGCCACTTTAATGTCGGTCTTTCCACGTTTTCCACTAGAGCGTCTCTCTTGCCCGTTTGAAGATGTATGCATGGCTAGGCGTTAACGTATCATTCTGCCGTTTTCTAACTAGAAACGTGGCTCTTGCCTGCGGTTGTGGTGTATGTCGCAATTTTCACGTTAACGTCGGTCTTGCCAGTTAGCGTCGCTCTTACCACATTTATTGTGAAAATGTATGTAAGCAATTCGCGGCGTTCGCAGCTCGGTTTTCCCCTCAGCGGTCGCACTTAGTATGTTCACCATAAATATGTTGCATTTGGCGGATGTTGCATTGATTTTGCTATAATAATGACGCTTCAAAAAGGGTTTGCATGTCTTCTCGGGGAACAAAAAATGAGGTATTTGTTTTTCAATATATGTTTGTGGGGAAGTATGTCAGAAAACATTAGAGTTGTGAAAATAATTTAAGAGGGTGAAAAGGGTGGCGGTAAAATGTTGTGCCCTTGCAAAAATTGTTGTACTAGGCGTCCCGAAAGAGTTTTAATAGCAACGACTACAAAACATTGTAGAAAATATGGGCACATGAATGGGGGATCAAATGAATATCGTCAGATGGTATGTATATTCATTATCTGTTTTAATATTTATTCTCTATAAATTTTATAATGTTTTATACATGCACTAATTTTTTCATGATTGTTTGCATGCAATTATGAATAGTTGCCCCTAAAAGTACACAAGCACAAAGTAGTATGAAATGATGTTGTAGGTACAAGATGAAGAGACAGGACAATGATCAAGTTAATGATTCCATGGAGTAGATGACAATATGCCTGGTTCAAGTTCCAGTGGAATAAAATCAAATGATTCAAGACTTGATAGGTCATCGGATGAGGGATCATGGGGACATTATTGATGGTATTTATGATGAACCCTTGATTGAAAAGGCAAATATGACTTTATAGGGTCAAAATATTCCTCCACTACGTTGTTAATTGAATTTGAAGTTATGGATCATTTTATTCTAACATGTATGACACAAATCTAAGGTATGTAATAATTTTTTATATCTACATAAGGTTGACTATTCCCATTTTTTTTAGTGTTAATTAATGGTATGAAATAAAAATCACAATATTAGTCCCCTGATCTATTCTGCCATTAACTATTTTTTATGTTTTAGATTGTTAGGTGAATTTTGTTACCCTCATCAAATATCTTACCTACTTTTATGCTCCAGTTGCATGCCATTGAAAGACATTGGAATGGAGTATCAAAGTATAGATGCATGTCGATGATCATAATATATATTATGGACAATGCGTGAAAACGAGAATGTCGGTATGTGGCATCGGTAGATATCGAACAAATCAAGTAACAAAAATGGTCCCCTCGAAAGGTTCCTTCGACATATTGCATTCCACGTTCGTTCTGCGGTATTTATTCGGTGTCAAGCATAGCCTGATTTATGGATTACCATGCATGAAAGAAAGTTGAAGATGGTGTTCTTAAATTGCCTACAGATGGTTATGCATTTAAGGAAATTGTTGCAAAATGGCCATAATTTACAAATGAACCTCGTAATTTTAGGCTTTCGGTGGCAGTTAGCGGTGTTAATCCATTTGGAGAACTTCGGTCTATTTTCCGGTGTGCCCTATTTTTGTTATCAACAATAACATTCCTCCTTGGATGTCCCGATAAAGGGGAGCACATAATGTTGACAATGATTATTCGAGGTATTTATTTACATTAATTTTTGAATTTAAATTTTCATTTTTTCTCTTTTTTTATAACATATTTTATGTATTTATTTAAGTATATATACATACCATGGTAGTTATCTCGTGTAATTTCAAACAATTGGTAAAATTTTAGTTAAAGATATGAATGTCATGTACCTCCAGGAGCCTCTTATCAACGAGCTACTAAAGTTATGGGAGGGCATCACTATGTATGACATTTGTAAACCAATTGGGCAGAAGAGGTTTCAATGTTGTGGAATACTTTATGGACAATTCATGATGCCAGGACTAACATTTTATTGAGTATGTAACATTCCTGTCATGCTTGCATGGTATATATAATTAATTGATTATATCATGCATGTTGTTTATATAATCATTTAAGTATATATATATTAATAATTGATATTAATCCATCTATTGCGGGTCTTCAAACAAAGGGGTAAATTTGCATGTCGGTTGTGGTCCTAAAGGTGAAATCTCGTCAGGTCAAAACTTTAGGAAGGAAAGGGTGTTTGATGAGTATAGAAACTTCCTTTCTAAGAACCATAAGTATTGTACTACTAGAAAATATCTTTTCAATGGAAACAAAGCGGACTAAAACCACAAAGAATGACACCATACCTATGGAAGTTGTCTATGACCGAGGAATAATCCTCGAGGTACGCATTTGTTTTATGTATCATAAATGGAATCATGTTTTGAAAATTTTATTTTAATTATTCATTTTAATTTACCGCACTTGATAAATAGTATTCTGATTTTTATGAGGATTCATCAATGGCGTTATTAGAGTGAGAATTGGTATTAGTAATGGGCTGCGAGATAGAAATGTTATCCCACTCAATTCAAGAGGTTGCCTTACTATAAGGACCTAAAAATAGTTCATTTATTTGTCCTGATACATATTGGGAAGAATACGAAACATTATGGCCAGTCTTCTATAGATGGCCGAGGAGGGATAAAGAAAAATTGTCAAATTTGTAATGACATTCGGGAATCAATCATGCAATGCAAAGTGTGTTCCGATCGGAAAATAGCGATGGAGTCCAAAATAACCTTCCATGGTTGATAACAGGAGCAACAAAGCAATGGTGTAAAGAGGTCATTCAAGGTAATTTCCCACAGGTTTTGTTCAAACATAAAGAATATCTTATGAAGAAGAGATGTGAATTTGGTGGGGTAAAACACATGATTGGCATGCACCTTCATTAAGGTAATTAATCAATTTAGTATCCATATTTATATATTGAGGTCTTGTACATTTTTGATATTTTTATTTTTTTTTGTCTAGTTTGGAAACAAATAACGATTCATTTTATTGTTACAGTATGTTCTACCTCTATCTCTCCCAGCGACTTTGACAACAATGTCAAACAAAATATATATGATCTTAGAAAATACATGAGGTAAATAACTTTGCGGTATATATACAAAAAAAAATCAAATTTTGTTTATTACTTGATGACGTAATGTTTTACTTGTAATGTAATATGTATTTATATGTTTTGTTGAAACAATGTACTTTTCTCGCGTCATGATTTGTAGATGGTTGTCATTGAAAGAAATCCATGGGAATGAAGTACATAAAGGAAGTATTGGAAGAGAAATTCCCTAGAGCTAATGTGTGAAATGAAATATCTACCTCCATCATTTTCAATGCACAAGAACATCACCTCATACACCAAGTTGAGGAAATTGAAAATTGTGGACCTGTTCACACAAGGCCAATGTGGATGGTGGAGAGACACTTGAAATCATTGAGGCTTTGGTTAGACAAAGAGCGATCTTGAGGTTGGAGGATATATGGTATATGAATCCATGGTCTATATTAGTCAATATCTTCCTAAATTAGCAGCACAAGATATGCATGCGGTGGATTGCATTTGGGATGTGAACTCATCAAATTGCAGAAAGGGAGCAGTTGTTGGGAAAGGTACAATGAAGAAAGGGAGAGGTAATTAAAATGTGGATATTTTTAATAAAATATTAATTTCTCGTTTTGTTGTGTATATGATTATACTCATTTAATATTTTTTCTTTCATCATTTATTATTAATATTCTGATGGTTATAACTTATAATATTTAATATTGGTGGTGTGATTTTTTTGTGATGAGTCGTTGCTTTCCAAGAGTAGGATGCATTACATTTATACATTGCAAAATAATGGACTGAGTAGAAGGTATGGATTGAAAAATGTAAACAACATTATAGCGGTAGGTTATCATGGAAAGACCTATCTGAATTAGTTATAGAATCTCATCGTAATGGAGATTTCGATGTTACGCGGAGAGAAATAGATTTAGCATATTGTTTTAAAGAAAGATGATAGGCAAGCAAATTCACCTATTTTATTCGGTTATTTTATATTATATTAGTAGCATTTACCGTAGGTGTGTTCCCTTCATATTATACTTTCCAAATTAGAAGGTACATTAATTTAGTAATTGACAATGCATATTTTACATAATAAGGCACTTGGTGAGAAACACCACAAAGGCTATGTGGTGCAATGTGGTCAAATTTAAGCATCAAGCAGTTAAGATGAAACGAGGAAAAATTGAGATAGTGGGATAATTGTTGTATTCCAAGTCACTAATGTTTTCCTCTATAGTGACCGGAACATCCTCGAGAATCGAAAATAGATACCTATGGGTTTTAGCGAATGACCTGGTGGTGGCAATTTAATAAATTAGTTTTATTCCGATATTGACATAAGTTCTGATGTGGGCGATGAGGAAATAATAGTTATTCAACATGCCAATGGATTTCCGATGATTAAAACCCGCGGTGTTTGAAAAACAAATGACAGCTATGACTTAGATGATGTGACGGAAGTCACACTCAGGTTCGAATTAGAAATTGAATTCATTTGTTTGTTAGATATGATGATCCAAGAGGAAGGCTAGTAGACATCATGGTGGGAAGATGATGTGAAGAGAGGTAGGTAATACTAGAATGACCGGAGAATATGGGTCGACCAGGATGAAGAAGAAGATGAAGAGGCGAAGACAATCGCCCGGTTCTTGATGATGATATCGATGTGAATAATGCTTTGAAAATGACAATATTGATGATGATTGATGATGATATCATCATTAACAACAATGTTTACGACTGAGATCTTGCGATAGATGTAGAGTTGGATGATCAAGAAGAAGATCCAGAAGAAGGATGATACAAATGTTCCGTTGATTACGATGAAGTGCGTAACTAGATATTTTAATTTGTATGAATTATTATTCTCTTTAAATCATTTTTAATTATGTGGGTTAATTACATGTTTTAAGTTTCATTTCATTTTGTTCACGGTATGTTGTGCTGCCATGATTAATATGTTGCTTTTGTTTTGTTATCTATTTTATATATTGGGTATTGGGGAATTGAGGCGATGTGAGGGGAAGGGCCATAGAGCTACCTTCAAAGTGGTTGGCCTTTTTTTTAGTAGAGAATAATTTATTGGAGTCGATTAATCTTGGAGCAAACCTCCCTCGATCCAACATACCAACAACAAAGTCAATGTTGACTTAGTTTTTACTACTTCAATCAAGAACGGTTTGATCAAATGAGCAGCATGGCTCCAATAAATTATTCTTGAAGGCTCAAGAGGAGCTCATTGGTCACGTTTTAGACCGATTACTTACCAGTATTAGCTCATTAAATTATTTTCCAGTAGTACTTACCAGGCAAATTCTTTCTAGGATGGCCCACTCTTGATGTACTTTCTTTGTCCATCGCCATTGTGAATATAAATATCTACTCATGCATAATATTTTCCCTAAAACTATGAAAAATTGGGACTTTACTGGTGATGGTGGAGCATGTGATTATCTAATAAGGATCATCACCAAAGCTTCTTGTTTAATAGTGTCGTCCGCGAAAAGATTTAGGCATAGGGATCCTTAAATATTGCCTCAAAAGCGGCTTTTTAGAAATGAAAACAATCATACTTCTTTAAATACCATCACCGATACCTATTTTGATGATTAAATAGATGATGGTATTTCTAAGGCTGTCACTACTTCCTATTTTTGTGACAGAAATGAGCGAAAATCCCTTAATTATCATTGCAAAAACTCCCTCAAAATAATGGTGATGAACATTGACTTGCACCAAAAAATGCCTAAAAGTCACGACATGATGGATTTTTGTTACAATACCCACACTAGAGTTCATTTCTCTATTGTTTTCCACAACTCCACTGCAAATAGACCGTTTATCTATTGTTTCCACAACTCACTATAAATAGCCCTGGACCATGTACTGGCCATTAAACGAGTTAGTGGTTTTAGACATCCGTTAAGATAAACACCAATGGGAAAATGGTCGAAAGACAAGTCAAGGTTAGCGGGATGGTTGTGGTTGCCCGACCATGTTGTTGTCTTTCAGTATTCAAAGGTCTCAGTATGTGAAGGATTCTGATAACACTATCAATTTATTGACCAATGAGTTAAAAAAATACTATTTTTGTTATAACACCATTTATTTTTGCTTGTTATGTTGAACATTAAAACTGATATAAATTTTCAAATCAACACAAAACTAATATGAAAGTCGAAAATGCTAACTCATTTGCTATATACTACGCCGACACTACAATAGCATTAGTGGATTAGACCAAAACTCAAAACAAATTGAATGTTGTAATTATAAAATTTATGATAAAAAAGAGTCAAAGATGACCACCACCACTTCCATCTAACATGTTTTATCTTTAATAATGTAAAGAAATTTACATGGTTTCATAATTTTTATTATATTTTAAAATCTTGATGTTTTCATTGCATTGTCTATAGTAAAATGAAAGTATCAAAAATCCTTCATAGTTTAGAGCAATTCGAATTATGATCGTCAAATTATGAAGGATCTTGATACTTTCGTTTTACTATATTCAAAACAATATTGAGTTTATTAATTTACTTGCTTTGTGTTCCCTAATACTTTAGTTTTACCATGTTCAAAATATAAATGATATTTTGAATAATAATTGGTTTGTTAAAGAGAAATTTACATAGTGTCATAATTTAATTACTCTTAAAATCTTGATGTTTTCATTCTATTAGGTAATATAAAATATAATTTGACGATCATAGTTAGAATTACCCTAAACTATGAAGGATCTTGATACTTTCATTTTACTATATTCAAAACAATATTGGGTTAGTAATTTACTTACTTTGTGCCTAATACTTTAGGTTTGCTGTTAAATAAAATGATATTTTGAATAATAATTGGTTTTTTAAAAAGAAATTTATAGTTTCAGAATTTAATTACTCTTAAAAATCTTGATGTTTTCATTCTAGTAGGTAATATAAAACATAATTTGATGATCATAATTGAATTACTCTAAACTATGAAGGATCTTGATTTTTAAGAGTAATTAAATTATGAAACAATACTAAGTTTCATATTTTAATTACTTTTTTGGACCTTGATACTCTAGTTTTACTATGTTAAAATATAAATGATATTATGAATAATTAGTTTGTAAAAAAGAAATTTATATAGTTTCATAATTTAATTACTCAAAGATCCTCATACTTTCATTTTGTTATGTCTTTTAGTAATATAAAACATAAGTTCATAAGGATCTTAATTGGAATTACCCTAAACTATGAAGGATCTTGATACTTTCATTTTACTATATTCAAAACAATATTGGGTTTCATAATTTTGTAATTACTTTTGTGGGCCTTGGATACTTTAGTTTTACTATGTTCAAATACAAATGATATTTTTGAATAATAATTAGTTTGATTTGTAATTTGTTTAATAAACCTTGTTGACTTCATGGGATGATTAACATCAACATTTTTCATTAAGAAAAGTTTACACACATTGTGTCTAACCCATCTTTTGCTAAAATAAGTTGGAAAAAGACTTTTAAATTGATTGTATAATCATTTTTTTTACAAAATTTTAAATTGAAAGTTTAAAATGAAGTATCTAAATTTCTATGTAATCATGAAAATATCAAAATAAAAAAATATATATAGGTTAGTCTAAAAAAACACCATCAATTTCAAATGGAATCATCCTTTTTATTCCTTTATACTCTAATAAGATTTCAAGCTTCAAAAGTAAGAAGTAAGAACTGACTCTTAACCAAACCGAGAGAGAACTAACTCATGCATACCAAACGTTAAAAATGGACCTTTCTAAAAATTCTTTAATAAAAAAGGCATTGAAAAGGAAGTTCATTTCATGATTTTTATATGACAATATTAAAATTATATTAAATGTGACAATGAAAATTATATGCAACTTTAAAATATCACCAAACAAGATTCATTTTTCTAAAAGATACACTCAATACAACAATATTAAATATGTTTTTAGTGATATTTACAATGAGAATATAATAAATCCTAAATCAAAACAACTAAATTATTAAAATTAAGGACTTAATTAAATTATTAAATTTAAAGGATTTTATTGTAAATATAAACTCCTAAATATACTAAATCTTAAATCAAAACAACTAAATTATTAAACTTAAAGAGTTAATTAAATTGTTAAATTTAAGAACTTTATTGTAAATATAAACTCAGAATTGTTACAATCTAAGGAAGCACAGGAACAACATGCTCACATTGCCAGAGATGAAGAACCACCTATGAAGATGATTAAAGGACCATGTCTTGATCCTGACTCTTTCAGGATCTGTATCACCTGGAAGACACATGGCTCATTGATAGTGCATCAAAATGCATATGGCCAGGTAAGAGAACTACTCTCTCTTGTATTTGGAAAAGTTTTCTCAAAAAGTAACTCTTGGAGATGATTATCAATATCCCATCAGGGAATAGGAGAATAGGTATCCAAGGCATTAGAATCTATACTTGGTGCGATCATAGTAAATTCAGTGGGGCAGTGACATTTGATGAAAAGATTGCAATCGAAGATGTCACCCGGCGAAGAGGTATGTGAAGATGAACTTGTAAATCCCAGGACGAAAGAATATATGAGAGAAGCTCCTAGAGTTACAGAACCTACAAAGGAAGTTACAGTAGCTTCCCGATGAGAGAAGGTGAAGATCATGATACAGCAGAAGTTCAAGAACCTCATAGATGAAACTTCTCCCATAAGAGAAATTCTTCTTGGGCTAGAGAGATTATTCAGATGGAGAGAAGTATGATGTTCCAGAAGGAACCACAGAGGCAGTGAAGAAACCAAAGCCATTCTCTAGTTACAGAGCTTTGATGTTACCCAATCTTGATGAAGAGCCACCATGTTTTGAAGAAGCCATCCGAGAAAAGGAATGATGGATGCCATGAAGGAAGAATACCAATCCATAATAAAGAATGATGTATGGGAAATTGTTCCGAGACCAAAGAGTAAGGATGTGGTATCATCAAAATGGCTATTCAAGATAAAACATGCTGCTGATGGAAGTATTGAGAAATATAAAAAGAAAGATTTGTGGCTCATGGCTTTTCCCAAAAGGAAGGGATCGAATATGAAGAGACATTCATTTCATGGCGTTTATACCGATGGAACCATTGCCAAAATACTTGCTACCAAGATGAAATGGAGTTACGGATGGATGTGAAGACAACTTTTTGAATGGTGTCATTGAAGAGGAAGTGTATATAGAGCAACTAAGGATTTGAGGGTTGAAGGCAAGTCTCATGTCATTAGATTGAAAAAGCCTTATCTACGGATTGAAGCAAGCTCGAGGCCATGGCCCATTATAGACGGTTTCTTGGCGAGCTTGGGATTTACCAAAGGTAAGCGATTCTAATCTCTACTTCAAGATCATGGATAATGAACCCGGAATATTATTCTTGTATGTGATGACGTTATGGCGGAGAAAAGAAAAGCTCTTGTTGAATCGCAAAACTGAAGACTTCTTAGAATCACGAAATGAAAGACCTGACCTAATGCATTATTTCTTAGGTCTTGAGGTATGAAGCGAGAGTCGGAAAAGAATCTTCCTTAACTTGAGGGGAAGTACACCGGTCGAAATCCTGAAGAGGTGCGACATGATGGAAATCTGGAATCAGCCAGACCACCCATGGAAGCAAGAAGTTGAAGAGTGGCGGTCGATGCCCGTCAGGATTTGATAGATGCCACTACTGTGGGCTGAGATTGATGGATGGGATTGATGTACTGACGAACACCAGGACCAGACATCTATTTTCGCGATTGAACACCTTGATTGGGTTTAGGTGGAGCCAGGGCGTGTTCATTTAGTGGTATGAAACATGATGGTGCAAGAACAATGGAGAATGATGATCTTTGATGATGAAGAAACTACATTGACTCGCCAAATATTATGAACAATTGTTCAAAAGATGATAGGCGATGCCCATCCCTCGAGATATACTTAGATGATCTGGACCTCTCTCTCTGCATATCAGAATGGTGGTTGGTGCGCTTCTTGTTAAGGGGGAGTGTTGGGAAATAATGTAGCTGACATTCTATTGTTTTATTGGTTAGTCCCCATTTATTGGATTAATCATGTCATTATTATTATTTTTATTATTAGATTAATCCCATTGAGGATTAACCAAGTCAATAATTGTATGGGATAGGAAATCCCCTTTGCCGGATTGGTCATCGGACAATTATAATGTAAAAGAATAAGAAGTGACTGGCGATTCATAATGAAGGGCCAGTTGATTCAGAATTTGGTTTACCCACTGGTGAGAATATTTGACGGTTGGTGACTCTTCACATGCGGATAAGGCATAAATAAAGAGGCTAAGCACCACTTCTTCACCACACTTCACTTGCTCATGATCTTGGGACAATTTTGCAATTCAAGTTGGTGAGAGGAAGAAGTTAGGCATCTCTTGGAGGGAGGATTTTCTATATTGGTTGAGTTATCTATTGAACATTTGATAAGCTATTTATGATAAGGAAGTTTTGTTGGGTTTCTTCCCTAGAGGGACTTTGGGATAAATCTTGTGTCTATTAATGCGGTATGTTTCTCGGTGATCTTGTGGTTATTATGCTCATCTTTGAAATGCAAAGAACTATAATGATAGCATAAACATTAACATTGATTTGTACCAAAGTGTTCACGGGCCCAATCCCTTTGCGTAGAAACAATGTATATATTATTCAATACATTTTCAAATACTACGGGTTTCAACGCTTAAGGAGCTTGCCATCGTCGATGATGAATGTGGTTATTATAGTGCTAAAATTCAAACTAATTTTTTTAATTTTGAAGGAAAAATCCTAGAATATGGGTTAGTGGGTTAGGAACAGGTAGTTCACTACGACGTTATGGGGTTTTGTGGGATAGAGTTTGTGGGGTAGGGTTCTACGAGCATTAATGGTTGGCCGGGGTGAAAATGTATGTTACGTAGGGCCGAAGAATAGAGACAACTTCAGAAGCGAGGCCAGTCCGCAGTTCTGAGAACCATGACTTAGTCGAAATTTCGGTGGTTTGCGGTAGATTCTCTTACCATTTGAAAATGGTTAATGGCATATTTGTATCTATTTAACATTGAAGTCAGAGTTGGTTATTGGGTTGTCTATCTCGACCTTACTATCAATGATTGAACTGTTCATTTGCAGACCTCCATATGTTGTGAATTCAGGTATGGGACTAGTAAACCGTTTCCTTCACGGGTTTCTCTTCATCACATTATGGACACCTAGGGTTTCTCTTCAGTGATATAATGGGGATATAGACCAGACGCAGGTTGTGCTGGACTACTTCTGAAACAAAATTTTTTCACTTCAGCGGGTTTCTCTTCTACCATCACATTAAGACTGAAGTTTCTACCCTACATTGTGGAGGACATAAAGACCAGAGAAGCGGTTATTGCAGGACTAAATGCCAGAAACAAATTTTTTTCACTTCCGCGGGTTTCTTTCTATTACGTGCGGACACCTAGACTTTCTCTTCTTTGATATAATGGGGATATAGACTAGAGAACGGTTATTGACTCTTTGGGTATAAATGAAGAAGCAATTAGAAAAATTTAAAAGATGATTGGATAACCCTATCATTACCTCCTTCAGAATTGTCCCTTCATTCTTACTAATACATCAGTATTCTATATCTTTATGCTTCAAGGACATCCAACCAAATCTGGAATGACTCGCACGGTCCATATGAAGATCAATTAAATTCTCAAAATCGGACCCGAAGTCTTGCCATCATTATAAATTTCATATTCACCAAAATCTGAAGATGACATACCCAGAAAACCATCTTCTTAAATCAACTTTCTTCAAAAGGTTTATATTGGTCCTGAAATTTCAGCTGTCACTTTCAGTGGCTTACATTGGGCTGGGTTCCATACCGGGATGACATCCCTTTTGTGGGGTGCATGAGAACCTCCTATTGCTCAAGATGAGTAGGCCAGCTTTTTTGGAACTAATTCCTTAGACTTCTATTGCCTTCTTCTTTCCCTTATGTATTTCTTCCTTCTTGGCAAATGCTTTGTCTTCATTTCCCTTGATATGCCAACTTTTAGAAATGGTATGGCCGATTTATTGTCTTGATCACTCTGCTTTCAAGTCTGTACTTTGTAGTACAATTATCATGCCATCTAACTACCATTTTTCTCCATTTGGGCACCTTTAGTTGCGGTATACATCTTCTAGATATGTTCAATCTTCATTAATTTAGTACATTCACATGGTACTAGGACAAATAAAAACTCTAGGATGTTTATTGACATCTACTAGATACCAAGATCCCATTGACAACGAGTCCCTCAAAATTTTGTATGACAAGGTTGACAATCCTTTCTTCAATGATTTCCTAAACAGTTCTACAACTACCATTACTCTGTCATCCATTATCTATGAAAAATCTAATTTCTGAAGTGGGGATTGTTCTTTATAAAGGTTTCAATGCATCATCCAATCTCCCGGCTTTGTATAAGGTAATTACAATACCTTGAACAATGGGAATATATGGTGAAGTAAAATTCGGTTGTATATGGTTTTCAAAGTTCTGAGGGGACAAAGTGTACTCACATGGAAATTATTCTTCAAGAGACCAGCTATTGTAACACTTGTTGTTGTCTATGCTTTGACCCTTGTTGTTAGTGGTTCAGTTCTCTTTGGATACAGCAAGAGATTCCAACTTTGTACTCAGATGAGTATATTCTGATCAAGTTTATGTATCAAAATCAAACAATCCCCACTTCGGAAATTCGATTTTTCATAGATAATGGATGGCTTTATTAATGAACATCTCAAGAACTTACTATTACTTCGGTAGTCAATTGAATTGATATGTAATCTCTCCCATCATTGCTTGCAAATAGGAAATGTTGTCATCGAGTAAAATCTTGAGATCATAACCTTTCTTCTATGATTTCCTAAACAATTCTACAACTACCATTACTCATCATCCCTCATAAAGACTAGCAACACATATAGCAGTCTTTGCTTTAAGATCGAGATCATGTTCTTTACAAAGGTTTCAATGCATCATCCAATCTCCAAACTGCTGGGTAAATTTACAGTATGTTTGTGGAACTATATATATGGGTATAAATCGTCGGTTGTTATATGGTTTCAAGAATTTACAGGGACAAAGTGTGTACTCATGTGGAAATTATTTTTCCAATCGAGATCATGTTCTTTATAAAGGTTTCAATGCATCATCCAATCTCCCAGCTTTGTATAAGGTAATTACAATATGTTAGGTACAATGGAACTATATGGTAGAAATGCGTCGGTTGTATATGGTTTCAAAAAGTTACAGGGACAAAGTGTGTACTCCTGTGGAACTTATTCTTCCAAGAAACCAGCCTACTGTAACACTTGTTTGCTGTCTATGCTTTGACCCTTCTTGTTAGTGGTGCAGTTCTCTTGGAGATACAGCAAGAGATTCCAACTGTGTACTCAGATGAGTATATTCTGCTCAAGTTTATGTATCAAAATCAAACAATCCCACTTCAGAAATTCGATTTTTCATAGATAATGGATGGCTTTATTAATGAACATCTCAAGAACTTGCTATTACTGTTGTCAACTGAATTGATATGTAATCTCTCCCATCATTTCTAGCAAACAAGAAATGTTGTCATCGAGTAAGATCTTGAGATCATAACCTTTCTTCAATGATTTCCTAAACAATTCTACAACTACGATTACTCTGTCATCCTCGCAAATACTAGCAACACATATGTAGGTGTTGTAAGATCGAGATCATGTTCTTTATAAAGGTTTCAATGCATCATCCAATCTCCCAGCTTTGTATAAGGTAATTACAATATGTTAGGTACAATGGAA
>SNQJ01S0150054.1:8275-31641 GCA_010110895.2 Picea sitchensis | reverse complement strand
TCATTGGAGAATTGGTGAAAGAATTGTGTGAAGGACTTAGCTGAACAACAACTTGGAGACTCTAGCAAGTCTATCAAGAGGATTTGATCTTATTCATACAAGGATTGAACAAGTGTGTGTGTCAGAGCCAAGATCCATCGAAAGGAAGTTTGCGACATCAAGGCTCAGGTTGTAATCTTTACTTTCCATTAATATGATACAGTGGCATGTCCCTTCCCATAAAGCTATTTCCACTTTATTGTGTAAGTCCTTGATCATACACATAGGTTGGCTGTTGAATATATTGTGCTATCTTCACTTTGGTTGGTTTGTGTTGTCTAGGTCTTGACCTCACGAGAGAACCGGAGTGAAGCGGGAGCAACAAAGACCCTAGGAAGCGATATAAAGGTATGTTACTTGTTCCTTCCTCCTAGTCAATTCAATGGTCAAAACTTAGGGAAAGAGTCATGTCATGTCCTGTTTTGTTCTAGATTCAGGTGGATCTAGGGAGATCTGTTAGTGTCCGCACCTATCGATTAGTCCGATAACACCACTTTTTGGCTCATCAATTTGCAAGGATGAAGAAGATTCTTCAATATGTTGTGAACTACTTGCAATTTCTTAAGCTACTCACCTTCTCTTCAATCTCTACCTCCTCTGTTCTTGTTGCTGCTGAGTTTTGGGTTCATGTTGTTGTCCAATTCACTGTTCCTGATGCATTTCAACATCTTCCTTATATTTAACAACATGACTGTCAAGTTTCTCTACAAATATTCCCCAATTTTCCCCAAAACTCTATTTAAGAAATGCATCCTTGACCAAAACATAAATGGAACCATGATGTGCCGATTGATCTCTCTTTCCTCTTTGATATTTCTTGGTTGTTACTTCCAAATATTTTAACAGAAAATATGAGACATTGATCTTTCTTATTTTTCTTAAATGGGATAGAAAGCATAAATGATATGCCATACAAAGAGGAACATCCCTCATAGGTTAAGCATTTTATAATATGTTGAACCACCTCACCCCAGGGTTATAGTAAATACAACCACCTAAATCCTTTCATGGTGTCTTCCACAACTTTGTCTTGCTCCAAGAAGATGCCTCTAGCTCTGGATGACTCTACCCGTTCCTTGTACCATTGTCTCCCCTCTATTTCCAAACATGTATCTCTATATATTGTTTCCTTTTTTAGTAGAATTTCCAAATTATTCACTCTCACCACCCCATTCTTGAAAGTTTGGGAAAAAATATCTGCTAATGGAACAATGTTATTCTGAATTATTTCAAAAAATTGTAATCAGGCTGCATGTGTTATTTGTGGCATTGGCAGAGTATGATGATGACTCGTAAACTGTAATTACTAACTTAACTATCCCATCAATCTTCTTGCCCAGTCCTCAACTAGTCTGTGTACATGGAGTATTGATGGAGGCAAAAGGTGGTGACATGTGGCAAGTATTGGGTAATGGGGAAATAAATGGACAAAATACCAAAATTCATAGTGATATGACATGAAGTTATGGTTGTACAATTGATTTAACAACACAAACAATTTGACAATATGGAGGGTTGACTTAAGTGTCACATCATTAATTTTTTCTGGAATTTTTTTTGCTCCTAGAATGAAGTGGTTTCCATCCTAATAACTGAAAAAAGATGCAATATCATGATTGATGGGTAAATTTGAATGATAAAGAAATAAATTTACAGGAAGAGTTAGAAATATCTAACCAATGAAGGAATATTTCCATGTGTTTTTGTGCCACTCATGTTGTGCCAATTGTTGCAAAGAAATATTGTAGTTGTTGTGAATTTGGAAAGTATTAATGTTTGATGTGGAAAAAGTCAACAATGCTAGCAAAAGTTGAAAATAAACTTGCGGAAACATAACGTTGCTAATAAAATGTGCAACAGTAGAAAGTTTTGAAGAATCATTTCGATAACAAAAGGATGTTGTTGGCACAGGGGCAGATCCAGGGTTCAACGCAAAAAACGCACTAACAAACCCTAACTACTGGCCCTTTCGAAAACACCTCCAAAGAAGATTAAGTCTCACCCGAAGTAGCAATAGGGGGGTTGCAAGACACATGTGTCTACAGCTAGAGGAAATGCAAAGTGAATCCAGAACAACAATGCAATATAACCCAGATATTCCTTAACAGTCTTACACTTAGCTCGTGAAGTTAGCTTATACCTTCTATATTTAATAGGGAAAACGACCATGCAATAACGATATAAAAGATAGCAAATAACACAACATCAACCACAAAGAACAACAAAATTTATGTGCTTCACCCTCTCCCTAAGGCTATGTCCACATAACTGTGTTTCTTGATATATTAGATGAAAACATATAGTTCTATCTGTGCACTTAGTTGCATCTCTCTCTTTCTTTCTCCCTTTATATCCCCTCCCTGCACACCCAACTACATGGTTGATCTTCGCACCCAGCAGAAGATCCAAAATACAAGAATGCCTTGCAACCACAACACTTCTATATCGATATTTCTCTCATCAACAATAATAGTAACAACCCTCTCAACTCTTCTAGACCTTTATTTCTACATTACATGATTCTTGGAACACCTTAGACCGAATTCTAGGTGTTAAAATCCTAGATGCCAAAACCCTAGGTCCAAGTGATCTGCATTTTAAGGGTTTCGCCAGCCCGTTCTTCCTTATTTTCCACGAGGTGCTACAAATCACCCATTGGTGTCTTCTTCCACTTGCTGAATTGTCCATGATCCATATTCTTTGCTGCTTTGTCTTCCTTGATCTTCTCTTTCAACGAATTTCTTTTCCTTTACCTCGTTCCTTCTTTTCTGCTTCTTTAACCACTTTGACCCTTCCTTGGTTTATGTGCCTTCCACACACTTCGTGATTTGTCGTTATTCTTCCTTAATCTTCTCTTTATTCCTTAATACATGACCAAGGGCCAACATGGCCCCAACACTCACATGTGACTCGTCCCGAGTCATTGCAATATTGAGCTTCCCGTATTACTTTGATTGCAAACTGCGCGGAGCAGCTTATTCTTTCTACTATGTCCCTCCCTATCGTGTGCAGACTGTCTTTTATGTGTATAGTACCCAATTTCAACTACACTTGGTACCTAGACCCTTCTTTCCTTGCTTTATTGAGAGGTGTGAGGCAGTTGGTTGTCACAATACAGCTTCAATCAGATCCCATTTACTAAACCATTCTTCCATTCTCCATTAAGTGTCTTCAACTGCGCAACTCCTCCTTCTGTAACATAGGMAACTTTGAATGGCCCAAGCCAATGTGTCCTGAACTTTCCTGGATGCTTTATGAACTTGATGTCATATAAAAGTACCAAATCGCCTTGCTTAAATGCTTTCTTCTTGATATGTATGTCATGGTAAGCCTTTTCTTGTTCTTTTTGTACCTGGTGATGAAATCCTGCAATAAACCTGTCTTCTTCTAATTCTATCAACTGCGCTATCCTATGTTGAAAAGTGCCAGTGTCATTCATACCTGTAAATGTTGTAATTTGTAAACTAGGAACCAAATATTCCATAGGTACTATTTCTTCCTGGCCATACACTAACTTAAAGGGAGTCTACGTTGTCATATTTTTGCAAGTAGTTCAATCAACCCATAATACTGTTGGAATTCATAAATCCCAATCATCTCTATTAACACTGCAAATCTTGGTCAGCGTTGTCTCCAATATCTTATTGAAAGATTTGACTGTACCATTCCCTTGTGGGTGGTATGGTGTGCTCTTCAGATGGTGAACTTCAAAGTATTGAGTCAAGGCTTCAATGGTTTTGTTAATGAAGTGTGAACATTTATCACTCATAAGGATCTTCGGGCATCCAAATATGGTTATGGTATCATCAAAGATGAATCGCACAACTGTAGTTGTGCTACAGTCCTTAACTACTCTTGGTTATGCCCATCTGGTCAAATATTCTGTAGCAGTGATGATGTATCGGGCTCCTGTGTGCCTTCCTGGTGGGTTGATAGGTCCCACAAAGTCAATAACCCATTTCTCAAAGGCCTGTAAATTTAGTTGAGGTGATAAAGTCATTTCATCCCGTCTAGAAGGCTTCCCTATCCTTTGGCATACATCGAAGGCTCTGTAGTAGTCCTTAGCATCCTTATGTAAACTGGGCCACCAAAGGCCATCTCTGAGAACCTTCTACATTATTTCTTTCAATACATAATTTCCTCCTACGATGCCTTCATGTGCTTCTTTTAGAATCAATGGTATTTCTACCTTCATAAAACATCTCCTCAAGATCTCATCTTATATAATTTTCCATCTATAAGTTAAAAATTTGTAGTGTGGACTACCAAATGTTTCTTTTGAATAACTATATACTCACGAGGTTCCATTCCCGTGGACAAGAAATAGACTATCTCGGTGAAGTGATCATTGACTTTCTTGATGGCCAACAACTATGCATCTGGTAGCGTATCATCCAAACTAGTAGGCTCCTCTCCATGTTCTAACCTGGATAAGTGGTCAGGTCCCTTATTCATTCTCCCTGGATTGACCAAAATCTCAAAATCATATTCCTGGAATAATAATAGACATTTGCATATTCTTCCCCCCAACACTAGCTTGTTGAATAAGTATTTCAATACAAAATGATCAGTAAACATCTTAAAATGTCCCCCCAACAAGTAGTGTCTAAAATTCTGCAGCGCATATACCATAGCTAAGCCTTCCTTTTCAGTGGTAGTATAATTTATTTCATATGTAGAAAGCTTCCTGATCGCAAAGGCTATATGGTGGTCAATATCTCCTGCACCTGGCTGTGCTAAAACTACTCCTAATGCAATGGATGAAGCATCGACATGAACATTGAATTCCTAACTCCAATCTGGGAAAATCAAAATAGGCACAGTGAACATTTTCTTCTTTAGTGTGTCGAAGCTCTATTGGCATTCCTCTATCCATTGAAACTTACTATATTTCTTTAATAGCTTCTCCATAGGTGATGTATCTGTGCATAGCCCTTAATGAACTTTCTGTAGTATCTAGTGTGTCCCAATGCAGTGCGCAGTTGTCTAACTGAAGTAGGAGGAGGTATATCAACAATGATAACAATATTGGAACGATCTACCAATAATCCCATGCTTACACACAATATGTCCTAAAAACACTCCAAAAGGTGAAAATAAAATACACTTCTTCAGGTTCAGGGCAATCTGACATTGCCTGCACTTATCTAACATTAATCTCAAACATTCAATATGATTTTCCAGTAGGCTAAAAATGGTCCAATCATCAAAGTATGCCTCCAAACACTTGTGTAAAAAATCCTTAAATGTTTCGACCACCACCCTGGAAAATATGGCTGGTGAATTCTTTAGACCAAAAGGCATCACAGTGTACTGAAAAGAACACCATTCTGTTTCAAATGTGGTCTTATGTCTGTCCTCCTTGGCAATTCTGATTTGGTGATAGCCTGAAAATCCATCTGTAAATGAATAGACTTCCTGTCCTCCTACATTATCTAGAACCTCATCAGTAAAAGGTGTAGGAAATGGATCATGTAAACATGCATCATTCAGTTTCCTTAGATCTACACAAATTCTAACTTCTCCCGAATTCTTATCTTGGACCACCATAGGGATAATCCATTCAGATTCTTCAACTAGTTCTATGATTCTTACTTCCATCATTCTGTCTAATTGAATCTTAGTGTTCTACTTGTACTTGGGATTCAGTCTTTAAGGTATCTTCTTGACTAGCCTTGCATCTGGTTTCAAAGGAATCTTCATTTCTCCCATGGGTCCTTTAATTCCCTTCATGTCTGTGAACTTGGTTGGAAATAAGCCCTGATACTCATGCAATAGTTCTGTAATCTTACTAATAGTAGCATCCTCCCAATAATCTCCAACATTTGCCAACTTAGGTTCTTGCTCTGTTCCAATATTAACCTTCTTAATTTTAATAGGCCACCCAATAAAAGGTAATTCAATCCCTGACCCTTCTATATCTCTCTGTCCTTCAGTTTCTGCAATGTTTACATCCCTAGGTTCATCATCCTCATCAACATTAATATTATAACAACCCTATAACTTTTGAAGAGGTGCAGTCCATTCATCTTATTCTTGTGCAAAATGGAGGTTAGGTGCCTCTTCAAAGACCTTTTGTCTTACAATTTGTAAAGTCTGATCTACTATAGGGTATCGAATTTCAAATAGGAATGTAGTTATAAAGTTCTAGGTCATTCCATACCAATCTGTAGTGATGAGGCACAATTATGCTTGAAGATACCAATTGATAGGCGTAGTATCCAAAGTGTTAATGAGCTTATGTACCCATTGTTCTTTAGGAATTATGCTCCAAGCTTCCTCACAACTTCTCACATGGTCCTTGGGGAAACTATGACCTGTGTATTGAACTTCACAACCTTCATCTCGGTTTGAAAAGCACACTGTCATCAAGGTGCAACATTGTACCCACTCCACGATGTTCTTCTTGTGTGTTCCCCACCATATAGCCAATGTTTCTTCCAAGGCTTCATCTAGTGCCAACAACCTATGTTGTGTTGGTACAATTCCTTCAAATTCAACGAGAAATGTCTCTAAATGATTCAAGCCATCAAATGTAGGAATATTACTTACTTCTGTGCCAATCCAACAGACTGCTCTGGTCAATCTGGCACACCTCCGCATAGAGACTTCATACATTCTTTTTCTTCCAGTTTTCCAATGCTTCTTCTGATTCTGATGAGCATGCACTTTCACTTCGCCAAATTAGATTTCCATCTGTTGTAAAATTAATGTAATCATGTTGTCCTGCTGTCAGTTTATAGATGTTTTCTAGATCATAGGCGTGGTCTTATTCTCTTATTGGTTCTTTTTATCTACAACATTCATCAGGATCAAGAGGTGCAATGACATTAAGGCCATCACCTTCGAATGCCATTCTTTTCTTTTTCAGGTCAACAACAGTCGAATTGTTGAAAGCCCAATMAATTCCTAACAATGTCGGCTAGGGGCAGCTATCATCAACAATCTCAATCACTTCGAATTCTACAAATGTCCTCACTCCATCGATGTCCACATGGACATGCTCTAGTCTTCCAAAGGGGATCACTTCCTGCTAATTAGCCATCCCGAGTCTAATAGGGGAGTAAATCAACTTAGGTTTTCCCATCAATGCCCAAGTCTGCTTTGTCATAACATTTACTTTTGATCCCAAGTCGATGACCACATAGTCTATGTCATAGTCTCCAATCTGAGCACTAAGGTGTAGTTCCTTTCTTGTCCTCCTTTTCCTAGATACTTTATTCACAACTCTACTTAACAAAGGATCTATTCTCTCAATTTCATACTTTCTTATTAAGTGTTGTAGTTCCTGCACAACTTTTTCATATTTAATTAAATTGATACAAGTATACAAGAAGTCCATAAACTTGTTTACCTCTTTTCCTTGTCTAGCTAGGGAAGATTGATCAAATGTTGGAGGAATTTCAAATTCCCTTACTTATGGTTGTGCTCTAGATGAAGAATCCTATTATCCTACAAATTCTCTTCTTGCTTCTCCAAAGGTATTCTTTTCTTTCCTTGGATCAAACAATTGTATCTTATCTCTAGCTTTTCTGATCCTTGATCCATCTATTGTCTTTCCTAGATTCACCCTGTCTTATCTTGTGACAACGCCTCCTCTAGTAATAACAACGACTCTAGGATACTCACCATGAGGTTCAACTGATATTAGTTGTACTTGATGGTTTCCACCTCGTCTTTCCTGAAGTTTAGCTAACAATACAGTACAGTCTTCAATGACATGGTCAAATGAATTACAATAGCTGCAAGTAGTACAAGTGTAACATCCCCAGCCACCCACAGGTCGAGGGATGCTACTTGCAAGCCCACCCTCAGACTTCTTTCTCATGCTGATACCTTCTTTATATATTAAGGATGCATAAGATAACATATTTAATGACATGCACAAAAATAACCAACAAGCATGCATAATATAAAGATTATATTAAATGATAATCAAATATACACAGTGGAAATACATTCATAAACATGCAAATGATAATTAAATTGCAAAATGGAATACATTCATACACAGATAATAATATCCCGACAGAGAGCACTTATCTTTATGAAAGATGTCACTGACTGGATATAGACCAAGGATGTTCCACCCAACCATAGACACCACTGCTCCAAATCTCAACAGCAGTGTCACCCCTGAGCCAGGGCTATGAATCCACAAGGACGGTTCCAGAGTGTAATTGGGTTCCCCAACCACTCATGTCTCAAGTTCTCATAGGTTTCCCGATACCCAAAACAATCCAAGTACCCAACTCTCGTCTACCCAGCCTGTACCTCCCTAAGAGACTGGACCTCCACCCTTCTCTTCCACGTAGTCCCTCAGGCAGTCCTTATCCTTTATTTTCAGGGCCTCCAACACAACTGGTCCAGAATCTCAATGTTGGGACTCTCAGGACTCACAGTTGTGAGAAAACCAAGGCACATGCCAATGCATTTCAGACATGCAGGCCCTGGGTCACGACTGTATCACACCATCGACCACTACAACCAACTATCCCGTGGCTAATTCTTCAGCAGCTCCGTTTACTTTTCCAAGCCAAGATGCAGGTGAGTATGGGTCGATGAATGGGTCAGGGGGTGCATGGGAGTGAGTGCATGTGAGTGCATGCATGGGAGTGCGTGAGGGAAAAATGAGTGAGTGAATGGGAAATCAACGAACAAGTCATCAGTCAAACTCCCCCCCCATTAGACCAGAAGCAGGTTTAAGTAACCTCATTGGGAAACAAGAACCTCCTGGCCTTCCCCAAGAAGCTCACGTAACCGATCCCCTCCCTTAAAAAAAAAGGGTAATTAAAAATAAGAATAATCACTTAGTCCCTCAAGCTCTCTCTCTTGTGTAATCATAGCCCCCTATATCTCTAGTCCTTATCTGTCTAGCAACCAATGATATGTTTATCATTAATAATGATCAAAACATTACATTTATGTGGCATATTGGCCCTTTAATAATTTTTTGGGCACTCAGGCCTCTCAACATTGTAACAATACATTATCTAAAATGGGGGTTCAAAACATGGGGTGTTACATCCCCTCCCCCTTATTTTGGCACTGTACTCAATGCATATACAAAATAGAGATCAAAATCTCAAATTTATTCAAAAAGTTGTGGGTACTCTACCTGCATGGCATCTTCATGCTCCCAGGTAGAATCTTCAGGACCATAGCAGGTCCACTGAACTTCTACCAGTTCTATAACTCGATTCTGGAGCATTTTGACTTTTCTGTCCAATACCCACACTGGCTAAACCTGAAATTCTCCCTCAGTCTCTACCTAAATCAGATTCCAATCAATAACATGGTTAGGATCATGTACACATTTCTTTAGTAAAGATACATGAAATACATTATGCACATTCATGGAAGCAGGAAATGCAAGCATGTATGCAACTGGCCCTATTCTTTCCAATATTTCAAATGGACCACAAAATCTGGCTGCCAACTTTGTACAACTACCCAATTTCAAAGATATTTTATTGGGCTTCACTTTTAAAAGTACATACTCCCCTACTTTAAATTCTCCAGCTGTCATGTTCTTCTTTTCATAAACTTTCTATCTATCCTGAGATGCCTTTAAATTTTTCTTAATCTTGACCACCTGGTCTTCCATGTCCTTGAGAAACTCCAACCCAAGTACCACTCTATCTACTGGGTTGTCCCAACTTACTGGAGTATTGAATTTCCTACCATATAAGGCTTCAAATGGGTTCATTCTCAATGAATATTTATACCCATTGTTATATGCAAAATCAACCAAGTGTAAGTAATCTTCCCACTTGGATGGATTATCCATCACATACATTCTCAGCATGTCTTCAATTATTCGATTGACTCTCTCTATTTTCCCATCTATCTAGGGATGATATGTTGTGCTAAAGTTTAGATTTGTGCCAAATCCTTTAAACAATCCCCTCCAGAAGTTGGAGGTAAACTTTGTATCTCTGTCTGAGACAATTGTCCTAGGTATCCCATGCAGCCTAGCAATTTCCTTCATGAAAATTTTTGCAATATTAGCCACTGTATGCGTTGTCTTCACATGCACAAAATGAGAAGCCTTTATTAATTTGTCAACCACCACTATGATTGAATCATGTTGCTTATTCGTTCTGGGTAATCCTGTGATGAAATCCATGGTGATAACTTCTCATTTCTTCGTTGGAATTGGCAATGGATGCAGCAGACCCGTTGGATGCCTATGCTTAGCCTTCACCTTTTGACATTCCATACATCGAGCGATGTAATAAGAAACATCCTTCTTCATTCCCGGCCAAAAGAACTGACTTCTTACTGTTGTAATTGTTTTTTGGTAACTTGGATGTCCAACATAAGGAACATCATGCATTTCCTTCAGTGCCAAATTCCTCAGTGCTCCGGAACTAGGAACATAGATTCTATTCTTATGCATGCGAAATCCATCTTCCTTTATCTCATACTCCTTTATTTTCTGCTGTACATTTCCTTGTTGCAAGTTTTCCTTTACCTGTAGGTAATGATGATCCGTAACAAGACCATCTAAAATTTTTCTCTTCAAGTCTGACTGACTTATGCATACTGATAGTAGTAGCATGCATGAGATGCACTCTCCCACTAAGTGCATCTGAAACTTTATTCTCCTTTCCCTTGATATGCTTGATTTCTAAGTCATATTCACTTAAAAATTCCAGCCATCTTGTTTGCCCGAAATTCAAGGTCGACTGTTAAAAAATATACTTCAGACCAATGTGGTCTGTTCTTAATTCGAATTTCTTCCCCATCAAATAATACCTACATATCATCAAGGCATGAACAATGGCAACAAGTTCCAAGTCATGCGTGGCATAGTTCCTCTCATGTTCCTTAAGATTTTTGGACTCATATCCAATGACATGTCCATTTTGCGTGAGGACTCCCCCAAGTCCTTCCTTACAAGCGTCTGTACATACCACAAAACTTTCATTTGGATAAACAATATTTAACACAGGCACACTAGTAAGTAATTCCTTCAACATGTTAAAATTATTTTCACACTTGAGTGTCCATTCAAATTTAGTTCCCTTCTTTTGCAAAGAAGTGATGGGATGAATGATCTTAGAGAACCCTACTATGAACCTTTTGTAGTAGCAATCTAATCCCATAAAAGATATGATGTCTAACACATTTCTGGGTGTTGGCCACCCTCTAATGGCTTTGATATTCTCTGGATCTACTGCTATGCCCTACTCCGAAATAATGTGTCCCAAGTAATGAATCTTCTTTTGATAGAAATAAAACGTACTCAACTTGGCATACAACTGATGTTCTCTCAGTACTTGCAATACCAATCTTAAGTGATGTTCATGCTCCTCTTCAGACTTAGAATAGATAAGTATGTCATCCAGGAATACTATGACAAACTTGTCCAAATAATTTATGAATATGCCATTCATTAAGCACATGAGGACAGTTGGTGCATTGGTCAGTCCAAATGACACCACTACAAATTCATAATGCCCATGATTGGTCCTAAAGGTTGTCTTATGAATGTCTTTTTCCTTGATTCTTACCTGATGGTATCCTGCCCTCAGGTCAATCTTTGAAAATATATTTGCTCCTCTTAGCTGGTCAAAGAGGTCATCAATTCAGGGTAGAGGATACTTGTTCTTTATAGTGTACTTGTTCAGCTGTTGGAAGTCAATACATAGCCTCAAGGTTCCATCCTTATTTTTGAAAAAAAGTATTGGTTCTCCCCAAGGTGAAACACTTGGACGTATGTACCCTTTCTTCAACAATTCCTGCAACTGCATTTGTAATTCTTTTAATTCTGGTGTGCTCATTCTGTAAAGTGTTTTCGACACCGGGGAAGCTCCTGGCACTAAATCAATTGAGAAATCTATCTCCCTTCATGGTGGCAATCCGGGTATTTCTTGGAATACATCTTCAAATTCCTGTAGCACCGAGAAATATTTAAGACTTGGCCCATTTGTATCAATTGGATCCTCCACATGAGCTGCATACAATTGACATCCTTTTATAAAACATCTTTTCAGCTGTAAGGATGAAATCTCCCTTATATAGATGGGTCTTCGAACTCCTTTCACAGTGCTCTGTTTTCCATCTCCATCAAGACATGTAAATTTCTTGTTATGACAATCTAGGACAACATGATGCTTGTCCAACCAATCCATCCCAATCAAAACATCATAAGACCCCAATGGTATGATATTTATATTAGTACTAGTATTCACGCCATTAATAATTATGGAAAAACCTCTGACCATATCATGGATTCTTCTTTTCATTCTAGTAGCTAACTGAACCAAAATTGTTTTTCCAAGTTTACTTTTCTCTAAATGTAATCTATCCACTATATTAGAATAAATGTAACAATGACTTGCTACTGAATCAATCAAAATAGCAACAGGCTAATTTATGATCTTACCTTTCACCTCGATCATATTGGACTGGTACTCTGCTTATCAATCATTTAAAGCTGCATAGATTCTTCCCATATCTCCGACTGTTGTATCCTCTTGGATGTTGTGCATAGTATTCACTTTGTCCTTTCTGTGTGGGAAATTCTTGTACAGGTGATCTTCCTTGCATCCCCAACATTGGATTGGTGGTCTTCCCCTTTTTCCCAAGGAATCTTCCTTCTTGAAATCTCCCTTAGCATATTGATCTTGCTGATTTCTATTAGGCTCATTCCTATTGAAGGGAGGTTTTAATCCTTTCCTCCTCTGATTAGACTTCACATTCTTCTTGTCCTTTCAAGATTTCTGTAGGGATTCTCTTTCCCGTCCTTCCTCATACAGGTATTTAGCCTTCCTGATGGCCTCAGTCAAGGTCTTGGGTTCATCATACCTGATCTTTTCATTATAAAAGGTTGGAAATCCACTTAGAAATATCTGTATTTTCACTTTCTCATTACCAATGAACCTGGCATACTTTAACAATCCCAAGAACGTCTTCTCATATTATTCCATAGTCATGCTTCCCAACCTGAGTTCAAAGAAATCTTGCATTTTCTTGTCATAGAAATGATATGAGAGGTACTCCTTCTGGAAGTACTTCTTGAACTGCTTCCAAGTGATCCTACTTTCATTAACATGCTCCACTTGCTTCAGCTGGTCCCACCATATTGCAACTTTTCCATGTAAGTGGTAGGTGGAAATCTTGGCTTCTAGGTTGGATGAATAGTTATGCAACTGGAAATATCTCCTAAGACCAAGAAACCACGCTTCAACATCATCTTCCCTTTCTCTTTCACCCTCAAAGGAAGGTGGATTGAGCTTCCTCAGTTCTCCTTGCAAACAGTCTACCTCTTGTTTCCTTCTTTGGTGTCTGACAGGAGATACCTTTGGACTGCTTACGGGATCATCCGTTGCACAAAAATTTCTTTATGAGTAAGGATGTGAGTGGTGTCCATGAGCTCTGCTAGAACTTATAAAATAACCAGCTCTTCCATGATCATTTCTCCTTTCATGACAACTTCCTTCTTCCTCTTGTCTTGAGTTCAATCCCTTATTCATTTTCCTCTACAACTGATTAAATCTCTACAACACTCGAGAATTTATCTGGCTTTTCTCTCTCATCAGTGTTTCATTGTCTTCTTTGTAGATCTGCACTTCCATCTTCAGAATTCTTACCATTTCTATTAACGTTTCTTGTTCTTCTTTTCCCTTGCATCCATTGGACTCTGTCTCTGCATTACCAACTCTGGTATTACATCCTTCAGCCTCCTTTTCATGACTGGAGGCTCCCTCACTTTCTTCCATTTCCTCAATACACATCTTGAGCTGAGGTGCTTAACCCTCTTAATTCTGCAAAATGTGCAAGCGACCATTTTGTTAGAATTATGTGTATGATAAATAAAATTGCCAAACTATGATACAAGTCTCTTTCTACTTTTTTGTTTATGGAGATCATATCCTCATTCTCTAAATAATAATAGTGTCATGTTATCCTTGGCTAACACAGAGTTTCACCCTATGCAGGCGCTTCCTTCAAACCACCTACCAGGGGAACACGACTAGAAACTGTGGCTAAATCCTTCCTTGGCACTTTTCTGTCTCGAGGACAGCCAATTCTTCCCTTAGCCCTCCTTTCCTCAACTCTCAATCTACATATGACCAAGGAAATGACCATACGCTTAGCTGAAAAAGCATTTTTCCAGAGCTTTGAAATTTCAGGACTCTAAGCCAGGACCAGATCGAAGGTCCTCATCCTCTTTCGCAATCAAAGATCGAGATCCACTTCGGGACTCCGCGCTTTGGAAGTCTCAACTTCCCTCGCTTGCCTCCTCCCGAAACACTTCTACCCAGATTTCATGATATGCTGATGTGTGTCCTCCCATAGATCAATGAATGTGAATCACTTCGGCTCTTCGGGCTTCAGAAGTTTCAAACTTCCCTCCTGCACTTTCTCCCAGAGTTCTTCCACCCAAATTCGACGATCCTTCAATGTGTGTCTTCTGGAATTGATGGTCGATATATACTCCAGCCTTCAGGCCTTCAGGAGTTTTGATCCAATGCAACCTATCACATATTTTCCCCTATGAAGTGCCCAGTCTTCGGACTACATGATCTTTCACCATGTTTTCTCATGGATCGAACGACCAAGATTCACTTCGGGTCTTCACCTAGATTTCATAGATTTTCTCCATGTGTCGTCCTCAATCTAACGACTATGTTTTACTTCGGGGCTCTAGACTCTGAAAATATCAAACTTCAAAATCTATTTGGCCCTACTGGCTTTCATCCGAAGTCCTAGATCTGGCGATGTGTGGCTCTCGACAAATCGATGGATGAGATCCTTTTAGGTCTTTGGGTTTCAGAAGTTTCAAACTTCAACCCCCTCCTCGATCACTTTTTCCAGGAGCACGCGATCGGTGGACGCGTGTCCTCTTATAGATCGATGGTTCCCAGGATACTTCATCTCTTCGGAGGTTCGTCGCTCGAGCGCTAACATGTCACATCACTGCATGCCTCTTCAATTTGTAGGGGCGTGCATCGATGGTTTGGATGCATGATGGACTGGGTAACCCTCTTTTCACCACCTGCAATGCTCCTACTTGTACGACACATGCCAACCGTGAAGCCATGGTTTGGATTGTGGGACCGCCTTGGGAAATTATCTCCCATGCAACTTGGATCCCCACAATGCACGCTAGTGCGTTGATCTCTCTCCAATGGGATCGATGTTGCGGCACCCATCCCCTTGCTTTCAGCCTTGGGAAATTATCTCCCATGCAACTTGGTTCCCCACAATGCCTGCTAGTCGTTGATCTCTCTCTCCAATGGGATCTGATGATCGCAACCTTATCCCTTGCTTTCATTTCATCGGACGACCCTTTTTCACCTATCCTACGATCCAATGATCTCAGATCTCTCCTGATCCTACAATGGCGATCGTTCCTAAATTCTAAAGGATGGTCATGATTCTTCAAACTCTTATAGAGTATCTATGGCATTCTATCTCCTGTGTAGCTTCTGCGATGTCATTCCTCCTGATATTTTCAATTTCATGGTCAGAGTTCGATCTCAACCACGAGACTCTAACCAATAGACCCGACCCATATTGGCCCAGTGCTTCAACTAGAAGCTATGATACCAATCTGTAACATCCCCAACCACCCACATGCTGGGGGACGCTACCTGCAAGCCCACCCTCAAACTTCTTTCTCATGCTGATACCTTCTTTATATATTAAGGATGCATAAGATAACAAATTTAACGACATGAAAAACAATATCTAGCAAGCATGCATAATCTAAAGATTATATTAAATGATAATAAAATATACACAATGAAAATACATTCATATACATGTAAATGATAATTAAATTACACAACGAAATACATTCATACACAGATAATAATATCCCGATAGAGAGCACTTATTTTTATGAAAGATGTCACCGACTGGATGCAGACCAAGGACGTTCCACTCAACCGTAGACACCATTGGTACAAATCTCAACAATAGTGTCACCCTTGAGCTAGGGCTATGAATACACAAGGATGGTTCCAGAGTGTAATTGGGTTCCCAAACCAATCATCTCTCAAGATCTCACAGGTTTCCCGACACCCACAACAATCCAAGTACCCAACTCTCTTCTACCCATTCTATACATGTTGGATCATGTTGTCATTGATGCCAATGGTTTGATTATTTGGGAGATTGTTGGATCATTCATCATTGATGTAAATGGTTTGATTGATTGATGTCAATTAATTGATTGATTGATGATTGATTGATGATTGATTAACAATGTATATGCATTGTCCTTGATGAGAATGATAGATTACCAAGTGGAAACCAATTAATAAAGATGGATCATTGATATGATGCATTGATGAAGATGGATCAATGAGATGTCATTGATACATGATGCATAGTTGATATATATGACGCAGTGGTGAATTGATGCAAAGATGAATCATTATTGTCTTATCATGGTTGATAAGGTGCACAAATGGATGAACTCCAAAGTGGTCCCCTTATGGTGAAATCCCTCATGGAAAGACTCTTTATAGATTGAGTTATCCTAGAAGAACGGTTGGAGGACCCATTCTTTCATGTGTATTAATGAGATGAATATCAATGGAGTTGTTGGTGAAACTATCCTAGATGGATAGTGCTTGACATGCCATTTCCGGTGGTATGTGGAATGTCACATAACTCCTCATGGTTTGAGAGTTATGTCTCTACGAAGTTGAAGGACCCCCATATGATGGCTTGAAGCCCAAAAAGGTCAAAGAAGTAAAAGTGCTTGAAAAGAAGAAATCATTATTTAAATGATAAAGTAAAATGACAAAATCAAGAAAGATTATTTAAATGATAAAATGGAGTGACAAAATCAAGAAGGAATATTTAAATGATAAAGTATTGGAGAAATTTCTATTCATGGAAAGTGGTTAACCCTAAAATAAGGAAAATAGGTTAAGTGACCTAGAAATGGGTTAAGTAACCTAAAAATGGGTTAAGTGACCTAGAATATGAAAGTATAAATAAGAAGCTAGGATCTCTTGTAAAATGAACATTCAGTGAGAATCCTTTTTGTGGATCAATGGAGAGCTTCTTGTGAATATCTTTTGGAGTATTGATGGAGAGCTCCTTGTGATATCATCTTATTGATATGGATCTCTTGAGAATGATTGAATATTTATTCTGAGGAAGAGAGTGAGAGGAGGATCTCATGGACGCATCAAAGTTTCAGCAATGTCAGAGATCTTGATGGAAAAATTCTCGGATTCACAGAAAACCCTGTTTTCTGATGCCCACATGGGCTGTCTGTGTATAGGGTGCGTGTACATGCAGGCTGTCTATGTATAGCGTGAGTGTACGCATGGGATGACTGTGTACAGGGAGCGTGGAGTGGATAAAATCATGGAGATTTGTGTTTGAGTTGGTGTCAAGCTCTTGGATGATGAGGCAGGTTCCAGATCTGCATTCTATGGCCTTAGATCTATCACTGAGACACTGGTATGGTTACATTATTGTCTTGATGGATACTATTGTTTGATGTGTTGTGAATTCTTAGGGCATTCTTGGTATGGCTTCTATGATGTGGTTCAGTTTAGTTGATTTGGTTGATGGAGTGAGAAACACTCTTGTGATTCAGTAGTGACATGATTGCTATGGTATACAAGTTGTTTATACATGATTGAGATAGAATTCATATTGATTTGTTGTGGAGCATGAGCAAGCTATTGGAGATCTTGGATGTGTTGTGACTAGTTGTGGGTCAGTTTAGACAGTGGAAGACATAAGAGAAAGTGATTGTAGGTTGCAGAGGATATAAGCATGTGAAGAAAAGAAAAACCCTAGTTTATCAGAAGCATACGCTTGTTGCATTATACACTGGCCGCGTGCACACGCTGGCTGTAGTGAGCCAGGGCACGTACACACGTGGGATGCACTACTGATAGGTCACGTACCTGTTGACAGATTGATATCTGTTGAGGATTGTTGCCTCATCTCAGTTGGTGCTGAGGGTGTAAGCTGAGTCTTGCATTATAGAGACGGTGCTCTTACAGAGTTGTACTCTATTCAGTTGTTGTTGATAAACCCCAAGGATTGTAGTCTGTAATAAAAAGAAAATTGTACATACATATTGTGTTCTTTGTGTTCATTATGGTGATGACTTGTTTATGATATATTTATGATATGTGCTCACATCTAACTGGTTATAAATGACAACAATGGGTAATGAATAAATGTTGAATGCTAATTGATGAGTTTTTGTGCAAGAGGGAAGTTTTGGGAAAAAGAGCCCCACACTCATTCACCCCCCCTCTAAGTGTGGTAGGTGTGTCCAATAGTACTACCCCAAGAGATCAGACCTCCACCCTTCTCTTCCATGCAGTCCCTCATGCAGTTCTTCTCCTTTATTTTTAGGGCCTCCAACACAATTGGTCTAGAATATCAATGATGGGACTCTCAGGACTCACAATTGTGAGAAAAATAGGTCACGGGCCAATGCATTTTAGACATGCAGGCTCCACGTCATGGCTGGATCACACCAACAACCACTACAGCTAACTATCCTATGGATAAATCTTCAGGAGCTCCATTTCCTTTTCCAAGCCAAGATGCAGGTGAGGATGGGTCGATGAATGGGTCAGGGGGTGCATGGGAGTGCGTGAGGGAAAAATGAGTGAGTGAACGAGAAATAAGTGAGCAAGTCATCAATTGAACCCCCCCATCAGAATAGAGGTGGGTTTAAGTAACATCGTGGGGAAACAAGAACCTCCTGGCCTTCCCCAAGAATCTCATGTAACAGATCCCCTCCCCTAGACAAAAAGGGTAATTAAAAATAGGAATAAGCACTTAGTCCCTTAATCTCCCTATCTTGTGGAATCATAGCCCCCTATAACTCTAGTCCTTGTCCATCTAGCAACCATCGATGTGTTTATCATTAATAATGATCAACACATTACATTTCTTGGGCATAATATCCCTTTAATAATTGTCTAGGCACTCAAGCCTCTCAGCATTGTAACAATACATTATTTAAAATGGGGGTTCAAAACCTGGGGTGTTACAAAAAGGGTTCTAACAATCCCTTTCCAAATGTCCTGGATGGGCATAGTTATAGCAAATGATCTGACCTCGACCTCGACCTTGACCCATTCCTCCTCTTTGTCCTCTTCCTCTGAATCCACCATGAGGATTGAAGTTTCCTCTTCCTGGGGTATTGAACTGCGCATAAATTCATTCTAACTGTAATTCTCCTTGAATCCTATATGTATCCCTTGACCTTTCATGCATGAGATCATAATCCCTACAATCCTTCTCATCATGCCCCACAGATTTACAAAATGTGCAATAAAGATTGGTAGGTGTCTGGACATATTTCTGCATGTAATAACATTCACCAGGGCGATGTCTATTTCTACATACCTCACACCATGGTAGAGTATCCTGCTTCAAAGGGTTAGGCGCTCCATAGGCCAAGTATTCCTTAAATAAAGGACAATGCTCTTTGTCATGGCCCTCTTCTTTACATCTGATACACCATATATATTCTCTTTTCTCCTTTCCTTTGTCCTTCTTCATATCTTCAACCTGTAAAGATAAACTAGTTAATTGATTTAAAATCTAGGTCATACCTGGACTGGATTCTCCTATAGGGGCTTCTTCTAGTTTCATGGAAATATCTAGAGCTTCAGCCTGTGAAGCGACCTTCTATTGCATCAGAGGAAATCTAATGTGTGGTGGGAGGGAAATGATGAACCATTCTTTATTTTGTTCGTTTGGGATCTGAAAGATTAAACAACCTGTCAGAGTCTTAAAAATCTGATCACACTCCCAAACAGGTTCAGTCACCTTCTTTTTGATTTCCTTCAACTCTGTAATGCACTGTGACTTTGACTTAGGATTCTTGAATTCTTCACTCAATGCAATCTTAATGTCATTCAACGGTTTAGGATGTATTGATCCTGAAACAAACTTCATATACCAGCTCAGTGTGCGATCCCTCAAGGTAGTACTAAATTGATCTCTCTTAACAGCTTTGTCAGTGACTTGCTTAATGCTTCATACAACTTCACATAAGAACCAGTGTTGGTCAGGATATTCAAATCCATCTCCTCTAACAATAGGTAACCTCATCTCATCTGCCATGGACTTTCCTTGGTTTCTTGACTGAGTATGTACTAAACTGCTTGTAACAGTACTTTGAATGCTTTGATTACTCTAGTTACTCTAGCTACTTAATCCTTCTAAAACAACAGGAGGATTAATAATACTTACTTCGATAGTAGGCACAATACCTGAAGTTTTTGGCTCTCCTCAATGAAGTTCTTCAGTCTCTACTTCCTCTGGCCTTGCAGACTCTGAATACTCTTCGTCTTTTAGATATGCTTCTTCTCCACTCTATAATCCATTGTCTTTGTAATTATGCTTAAACAGGTTCGCAAGAGGAACCTCTCTGAATGACCTCCCACTCTGTGTGTGTCCAACCTCTGTGTCTGAATTCTTGAACATTAGCTTTAAGATATGACTGATTACTGTATCTTCAAGATATTCTTCTCATGCAATATCATCTTAATATTTAACTTCAAGAAGTGTAGAAACTTTCCTTTAGGTCCCTTGAATAAATACCTCTCTTCTTGACTATATGATTCCACTCTGTCAATAACAAACTCAGTAATGTACCCTTCAATAGTGATATCAAACCAGATATCTACTGCTCTAGACACAACGTTATCAATTCTCTTGAGTTTCTTGATCAATGTCGCTATCCAAACTGCATGTGGTCTAGATCTGATTTCAAACTGCGTGTCTGCTAGTCTAGATAACCACTCATATATCTCCTTATTAACTCATGTAAATAAAATTTCATGCACATCCATAAAGATGTACCTCCCCAATCAGTCTTCTGTACTAATGCTAGGGTTCTTGTTCTGAGCTATGGCGAAGTCCCCTTCTTTTTCTTCTATCCAGTTCTGAATTTTTGTCTTCGATGGAAACCACCTTGACATTCCCTCAAGAATATTTTGGTCCCAAAAACGAAACCATTTGTTGGCATAGGGGAAGACCCAGGGTTCAACTCAAACAACGCACCAATAAACCCTAAATACTGGCCCTTTCGACAACACCTGTGAAGCAGATGAAGTCTCACCCGAAGTAGCAATAGGGGGGTTGCAGGACATAGATGTCTACAACCAAAGGAAATGCAAAGTGAATCCAGAACAACAACACAATATAACCCAAATATTCCTTAACAGTATTACACTTAGCTCTCGAAGTTAGCTTATAACTTCTATCTTTAATAGGGAAAACAACCACGCAATAACAATATAACAGAAAATAAATAACACAACATCAACCACAAAGAACAACAAGATTTACGTGGTTCACCCTCTCCCTAGGGCTACGTCCACAGAATTGTGTTTCTTGATATATTAGATGAAAACATACAGTTCTATCTGCGCACCTAGCTACAAATCTCTCTCTCTTTCTCCCTTTATCTCCCCTCCCTATGCACCCAGCTGCAGGGTTGATCTTCGCACCCAGCTGAAGATCCAGAATACAAGAAAGCCTTACAACCACAACACTTCTATCTCAATATTTCTCTCATAAAAAATAATAGTAACAACCCCCTCAACTCTTCTAGACCTTTATTTATACATTACATGACTCTTGGACAACCTTAGACCGAAGTCTAGGTGTCAAAACCCTAGATTCCAAAACTCTAGGTCCATGTGATCTGCGTTTCAAGGGCTTTGCCAGCCTATTCTTCCTTCTTTTCCGTGAGGTGATCCAAAGCACCCGTTGGTGTCTTCTTCCGCTTGCTAAGTTGTCCACGATCCATATTGTTTGCTTATTTGTCTTCCTTGATCTTCTCTTTCAATGGATTTCTTTTCCCTTACCTTGTTCCTTCTTTTTTTCTTCTTTAACCACTTCGACCCTTCCTCAGTTTATATTCCTTCCGCACACTTCATGCTTTTTCATTCTTCTTCCTTAATCTTCGCTTTCTTCCTTAATACATGACCAAGGGAAAACAAATGTAGATAAACTAAGCAACTTTATGATTTTTTTATTCGTTTCCATAGAGAAACTCACCATAGTTGGTTTTCGATATTCTCATTGGCTTGTAATTCCATTTATGGTTTTCATCACAAGGTTTTTTCTTTTTATAATTATTTATGTGGAAAATCTCACCATTTCTGATTTTCAAGGTTTTTCATGGCCTGCAATGCCATTTCTAGTTTTCATTACCATTTTTTTTTAAATTTCTCTACAACAATGTAATTAAATGGAGTCAAGTGTTTGGTAACCCTCAACTACATTCAAAGAGTGTTTTTGTTGTAGGTTGGAAGTTAACTACTCCTTTGATTTAGGCTTCTTATATAACTTCAGTGAATGACCATTAATCAACAGTGGAATTCTTTCTTCATCAATGGTTCCAAGTTTCACTGTCCCATTATTGTATACAACTTCTATTTCATATGGACCTAGCCATCGTGTTGTCAGTTTCCCTTTGAAATTTGGAACCAAACAATAATGTTCAATCACCCAGTTGGAAGTACTTATCCTTGATAAATCGATAATGCCAATGTATACCCTGTTGTTGCAGGGTTTCCATATGTTGTAGATCTTCTTGACGATACTCATCTAACATATTTTATTGGGTGATTCACTCTTTTTGTTCAACATATATGTCAATTCCTAGGTCAAATACTACACAAAGAGTCTTTATTTGAATTCTATTGGAAAAACACCGTTTTTCCATAAACTAATTCATAGGGAGTGAATTCTATTGATGTTTTCCAAGTTGTGCGATAAGCCCAAACAACTTCAGGAAGTTTATTTGCCTAATCTCTACGGTGGAATTGAACTATTTTTGTTAAGATATTCTCAAGTTATCTATTAGTCACTTCCACCTTCCCATTGGCTTGTGGATGATAAACTGTTTTTTTTCTATGCCTAATTTTGTATATATCCATGATATTTACTATCAACTTGGAAGCAAGTTGAGCTCTTCTATCTGATAAAATTTCTCTAGGCACCCCAAATCTTGTAAATATGTCGTCATAAATAAATTCAAGTACTCTTTTCTCTTGAATGTTTTTGAGGGGTTGAACTTCCACACATTTAGTGAGGTAATCAATACATACCAATATATACTTGAATTGATTGGATGGTGTATTGATGGGACCCACAAAATCAATGTCCCATTTCTCGAATGGGTCAAGATAAATATGTGTTTGTAATGGAATTTATTCATATTTGATAGGCTAACCCATTTTTTGGTAGACATCACAATGTCTCACATATGCCCTTACATCTTTGTCAAGTGTTTTTTTTTTTTTGACAGAAACGTTTAGAGAGATTTGTATTAAATGTGGACTAGCCACTATTCA
>SNQJ01S0150053.1:12537-23526 GCA_010110895.2 Picea sitchensis | reverse complement strand
GACTTCTTAGAAGGTTCTACTTCTAGAAGATTCCTCCTCTAGAATGTTCTTAGGTGATGGTAGGACTATATAAAGGGGTTCAAGCAATGTAATGAGACATGAAGAGAATTATTGTATTTGGAGTTGAAGCTCATTAGGAGGTTGCCCCCTCGAAGAGGCAAGTGAACAGGAGAGGATCTCTTCCATAATAGGATCCATTGTATGGTGTTTCCCTACCTCAAGGGTTTGATAATAATATTGTGTGGTTTCTTCGATCTTGCTTTGTGGATCTATTGTGTATTCAGTGATTGTATTGATTATATCTTCAGATCTGGTATTGGTTCTTAACAAAAATATATTATGCTTGAGCCCTCAATCTTGGGCGTGACTCTTTGTATACTAGTGTATCTTAGTGTATATACACCTTTTCCTTTACATCATCGGCTTGCTTATAGAGTTTTCTCTTGGTTGGAAGATTTCAACGGAGCCTTCTGTTTACTTAGCATTCGCAGATGGTGCCAGTCATCATAGATGGAACATGGCTTCTGCCGCTTGGCTCATTTACTCACTCGAGGCTCAACTGGTGTCTTCAGGTGGCGTTTGACTAGAGCCATCAATAAATAATGTGGCTGAGTATAGTGTCATTATAGAGATTTTACACAACGCCATTTCACATGGTGTTCGGTCTTTATAGGTTCGTCTGGATTCCCAGTTAGTAGTATGTCAGTTAAACGACAGTTACTATGTGTGATACCCTACTCTACTCCGACGATTCCTACGAGCACGACTTTTGGATTGATATTTTTATTTTATTACTTATAATCATATACCTAGAAGTTCTAAACATATATCTGATGCATATGTCAATTATGTTTTATATTGGCATTTTTTGCATAACTAAAGTAAAAAAAACACATTCATCAATGTACACATTGTAACATATATAAGTAAAGTTGAGGACCCATGTTTTTAATATTTCATCTCTTCAAAAATATGTTGTCATAGTACAAAATGGGGCTCACACCCTCAAAATACATATATGGCTGATAGATATAATGACCATAGCATCTACGCCTGTGGTGCTAGATGTGTATCCTCCTAGCGCACTATAGCGTTTGTGAGACCTCGGAAGAGTCACACCCAACACAGGGCACACCCACCATATGTCGATGCATATCCTCTAGCAGATCTTCCACTTGAACCATAGGAATCATGTGCGTCAATCGAGATAGGTTCCCCTGCACATTGTGTAGCACTCTCTATGCATCTCCTCCCACGTTCTAATCACCTTGGTTCCTCCACTGATGTCATGGGAATCCATGTGGTCTTCACAGACCCACATCTACATAAAAAATCATTTTGTTAATACTTGATACCATAAAAAAATATTCGCATTTTTTTTATTCTTTTTGAAAAAACACAAAAAAAAGGAAATATATAAAAAAAAATCATACCTATATCACCATAGGCGGATCCTACTGACAAAGGAATATATGGATCTCCTTTGTAGTCGATCTCATCATAAGGGTAGTCATCTATGGCTATCACCTATTGATACAACCGAAAGAAGAACTCATTATTGTCGGGGGTTGGCACCCTACCACCTCCTAACCGCCTCATCACGTATGTACACTATGACATTGTTGGATCGCGCAATCTGTGTGGAATGATCTCTACTCTAGGGCTCAAGCATGGAACCTTCTTAAAGAAAAAAACTACACAATATGGATGCAAACCTGAAGTTTCTCTTCCTCCCTTGTTTGCAGTATGTCAGCTAGCTCTTCATGTTATCCAATAGTGAGGTGCACCAATCATAAAACGTGGGTCGTAAATACTCCACTGCATAAAACATGAGTGGCCTTGATTCTTGGTGCAATGAGGCCGAGCCTGAGATCTATGTAATAACAAGGACAGTGATCTTTAAACTTGGGTTCTCAATCGCACTGATGGGGAGTTGGCTCCCTTATTTTTCTGTGCCTACAACACAATGGGTGGAAATGTAGTCCTCTATGTTCATACCACCCCCAACCCCCCAAGATTTGAGATTCACTACCTCGCCTCGGCAAGACAATCCTATGATGAAATAGATTTCATCTACTTCAATCCTCAATGGTTTCCCATTGTTACACATTATTTTCATCACCCCAGTGATCCATTGACAAACATGTGTTCATGTTCCCAAAAAGAGATTTTCTTCATGAGGAAAGTGACTGACTTTCTCTTCTTAAAAAACCCTATTAAGGAAGGTCGTCAAAGGCTACACCATATGCAGAGTGCGATGGTCCTTGATTGTCGCCCCCTGCCCTAAATTTTGGTTGCGACATCTCCGCAGGTTTCTCTACAGCTAGGGTGTGACGATGTCAAAAGACTAAGAAAAGGGGAAGTTTCATGAAAGTTCTAGAAGGGGATCTTCTAGAAGATGAGGTGGTGTCTGTATGGTTGGGATCTCACTCACTTCTCTGATTTGGTGGGATCATCCTAATATCTTCAACCATCTCTCTCTCCCTTATATAAAGAGGTATTCCTCATGGAAAAGGCTAAGGTTAATGAAGGTTGAATAAGATAAGAATTGGATGAGGAATTCTACTTCAGTTTATACTTGAGGGCTTCATTTCAGTTCAACAAGTCATTGTGGATATTCTTCATTCAAGGTTGGAGCAAGTGTGTGTGTTGGAGAAAAGGGCCATTCAAAGGGGACCTTATGACATCAAGGCTTTTGGTTGTAATCTCCATTTTCATTTAATATGATACAGCAATATGTTTCTTTCCCATAAAACTATTATTGTTTTATTGTATGATTCCTTGATCACATGCATACGTTCTCGTTGAGTACATTGTGTTGCTTTCACTTTGGTTGGTTTGTGTTCCCTTGTAGATTCAATATCACAAGAGCACCGGAGTGGAGCTAGGACGATAACGGCAAGAGGAAGCGATATTTAAATGGTATGTTTCCCATCTCCTATTAAATAGTGAACTCAATGGTTAGGACTTAGGGAAAGCGTCATGTTCTATTCTATTTTGTTCTAGATTTAGGTGGATCTAGGGAGATCTGTTTATGTCCGCATTTATCGATTAATCCCATAACAAAATTGGCGACCATACTGGGGATACGACACTCCTTTTTTTGTTGTTGTTGTCCATTTTCTTTTAGCCTGCCTTCTTTTGTTTGAATTCGGTCTCTGAGTTTGTGGGTGATCCATCTGGACTCCCTGGGTCTGAAAGTTCAATTAGACTCTTTGTCCTTTTTCCAATTTTTCCTTATTTACAGAGATCACTGCATTGTACCCTATATACAGCCTGCGATGACCTTGTGACGTCGCACTCTGTTTCTGCAGTCCAGTGCGTCGACATCACACTRTACCTTATTAGTAGCATGCGATGACCCTTACTCATCGCATTGTATCCTACTGCCAGCCTGCAACGACTCCTGTAGGATTTGTTGGAGTAATTCAATTTGTCTTTTTACACCCATTTTTTCCTTAGTTTCCTAGGGTGGACTTWTGACACCCATGTTTGATTGATTCCTGAGTTTAAAGCTTGCTTTTGATTGGTTTTTAGTGATTGAAAATCTTTCTTAAAAAAAATTGCAAGTTTTTTGCTTTTTAGTCTTTGTCACAAGGATATAATCTCTTGATATTGATCTGAGTCCTTGTTTGACAAAAGGTCTTTGATTTACTTCAGTTTTTGGATTGCTTTTGCTTTCTAGATTGTTTGTCGATTGAAAAACATTTTTGTTTGCATTTGACAAAAGGCTTTTTAATCATTTCATTTTTATGTACATTATCAATTTCGTTTGGGAATTGTGTTGTGACTGTATTGATTTTCTTGGATTACATTTTCCTTTCATCTTAATATCTCTAATTTGATTTGGGAAAGGAAGAATTGAAATCATCTATTTATTTTAGTAATCTCTCGCATGAAAATTTTTGCATTCGGAATTTTTTTTAACAGAGAACATTGGAAATTTTTTGTAGTCCTTGATTAGTTGGAATTGTGTTCATTCAAGAAAAGAGGAATTGTATTTCATAGCATTTGTACTTCAAGAAAAATACCTTCTCCCTACTGTAATTAGAGTTCATTGACTCGAAGAATTGCATATTCATCTCTTCTTGCATTTTATTGGGTCAAGGTCTCAACATCATCAATTTCATCTCCATCTCCCTTTTGAGTAAACAATAGCTTTAAAATACAGCGTAATTTAAAAATTATTAGTAACTTTTATTTTCTAGAAATTCTCTTCACCAACATTAGCTTGGATAGTGCTTTGGAATAGGTTGCAAGGCAAACTCTCCAAAGCATAAAACACACAGTAGTATCTTGTGATAGGGAGAGTTCAAATCCAATTGCTACATTTTTTCCTGGGAAGCCCTTCTCACACAAGGGTCAAACCTGAAGTCGCATTAAGACTGGAAGAATTACTCACCCTTCTTTGTTGGTCTTGGTGTAGAGATTGTACATATTATGAGGGTCGCTTGAAGGTATATCGACAATTATGAGTGGAAGCCTTTCAAGTTGATTTTGGGCTAGATACCCTTCCTTTGCGCATGGATCAGACTGTCGATTGTTTCCCCCGGCATCATTGTTGTAGTTGGTAACCTTAGTAGCCTATCTCTTTAGGGTATTTACATGAGGTGACTGTGGAGGGGAAAGTCTTCACGGTATCTAGAATCGACGTTAGCCAAACTCACTCAGGCTCCTCGGAGGGTATACCCATGATTATGTGTGGGAGCTTGCACCAGGGTGTAATTCCGTTAAGCAGGTCATCAACGTAACTTTTCCACCCACTTTATCCCAGCCCCTTCTTGTCTTGACTTCGCAACGTTGAATTTCATCACCAACTAGTGACTTTGAAATAAGAAGGTTTGTTTGCTTGGTTTTATTTCTAGATTTTATTAGTGAATGTTGTTGTTTTCTCTAGTTGGCCATAGATTTTTTTTGTTCTTTACTTGGTTCATCCAACATCGGCCTTCGTCGTTCACGTAGGATACAAGGACAACCCCCAGAATATCCGGAAGGTTACCGACCTTTGCTTCCTAATTCACCAGAAGGCTCTCCTGAGGGAGTAGTCAATAACAAAGTAGAATCTAAATTTGGAAGCACACACTCTTTGGAAGGATTTAGAATTGTTTCAGACTCCATAGAGGCTTTCAGACTCCCTGTCAATCTGGCATTAAGTATTATATGAAATCCATGTATGCTCTGGATGAACTCATCAGGAGAAATTGTCGTTGACAAGAATTTTGAAGTACCTACTGGACCTAACACAGGGTCTGGAGTAGAGGATCCACTTTTTCACAGTGAATCATTTAGGACCCCGGCTCACACTGTTGGAACTTCCAATCCTAGTTCCATCCCTTTGACAGTATGTGATCTGTATGGTAACCTAAGAGCGAGTCTTGATCGACCTATTGCATCACAAGTTCTTGAGACGTTTGTCACCTATATGGTACCTTTAGACCATTGTATTGGTACTACCCGTAATGTCATCATCGTTTCAGACCAAATGTCGATTGGTTCTCACTCGTTTCCTACTCTTCAGATGGCTCATTCTACTATGGTCCCACAAGCTACCATGATTCCTATCGGATATGCGGTTATCTCCCAAGCTCTGATTGCGACCCCACTTCCACCTAGACCAAATCCATCACCTCCCCCTGGGTATAGAGATCTAAATACTTCCATTGCTATCCCCACCCAAGTTCCATCCAAAGGTTCTGGAATTTTTGTTCCTCCTGGGTATAATGTTGCTACTGGTTTTGTGCCTACAGCTGCCCAGGTTCTCTCCAGAGGGACTTATGTTCCTACTCCACCTTTGCTTGGAGGATCTGGCCCTAGTGTCTCCAATCCACTTGGAGGCACCAATCTTTCTGTCACTTCTGGTTTTCAGATTCCTGTGGGTGGTCAACCCCAAGTTGGGGGGAAACCTCAATTTGGGGGGAAACCTCAAATTGGGGCACAACCTCAACTTGGGAAGAAACCTCAAGTTGGAGTCCATAACCGAGTTTATGGAAAAAACATGCATGTGTTACCATCTCAACCTTGGAATCTTCCTTTCCAAGGAAATCAACAACCGATTGGGGGGAAACATCCTCAAGTTAGTTATTTTGTTCTTCCCAATCTGATTCAACTGTATCCAGGTTCCCTGAATCCTACTTGGGGCCCAAACTTTCATTCTAATGTTCCTTTCCAAGGGAACATACCTAATCAACCCAACACTATTGGCTATTTTCCCTCAAACCCTCCACAACCGAATATGTTAGGATTGTCTATTTATTTGTAGACTGTTTGCGGTCCTACTGGTATACCTACAAGACTTCCTCCCCAAAATTACCAGTTTCCACAAGTGAACCAACAATTTCCTTTTCTGGCCACCTTGGATTTACCGGATTTGTCTAGGATCTGGAACGATCTTATTTTACACTCTCCTTATTGGCCTATCATCCCAGCCAAACTACCGTCTGACATTCCTAAGTTTGACAGTCGAGTGGGAGAGGACCCGAATAATCATTTTGTGACTTTCCATCTTTGGTGTTCATCCAACTCATTGATGGACGACTCCATTAGATTACGACTTTTCCAATGGACTCTCACGGGTTAGGCAGCAAAGTGGTACATCGAGTTACCACGAGGTTTATTTAATGAATTTAATACCCTTTCCATGGCTTTTATTACACATTACCAATTACTTATTCGTTATGAAACAGGAACTGAAATTTTGAGTTATTTTAAGAAATCTTCTTCCACTCATATTTCTAATTACATCCGTGAGTGGAGGAGGAGAAGATGGTTAATCAAAATTCCCCTTCCTGACCAACTGTTGGCTGAGTGGTTTACTAAATCATTCATCGGGCCTATATCCCGTGATGTTTCCATGGGTGGTGTTGTCACTGAAGAGAAGGCGATTAGTCGTGCTCACTATTTAGATCTTGTTTATTCACAAACGGGCACACTCTACGACTTGATCCCTGACGCTCCTCGCCCTTCCACGAATCCTACCCCAACACATATAGTAGATTCTCATGATGTTGATGGTGTGATTGGAACCTTCCATGTTGAGACTCAATCCACACAAGCCAGTCACACCAATCCCAAATCTAATAATTCCAATGCACAAAATACTCCTGCTCCTACTCCTTCCACTGGTAAGACTACTGAGGTTAATTCGGTTCAATCCACACCTATCGGGAAAAAACAAAATAAAAAGAAAGGGAAGGGTAAGAACAAGGAAGACAAGAATAATAATGAACAAACTGAAAATCCCAAAACACAACCTGTTGATGATAAGGATAAGCGCAAACCTCGATATCCTTTCCTTATTTGTGGTGATGATCATTANTAAATCATTCATCGGGCCTATATCCCGTGATGTTTCCATGGGTGGTGTTGTCACTGAAGAGAAGGCGATTAGTCGTGCTCACTATTTAGATCTTGTTTATTCACAAACGGGCACACTCTACGACTTGATCCCTGACGCTCCTCGCCCTTCCACGAATCCTACCCCAACACATATAGTAGATTCTCATGATGTTGATGGTGTGATTGGAACCTTCCATGTTGAGACTCAATCCACACAAGCCAGTCACACCAATCCCAAATCTAATAATTCCAATGCACAAAATACTCCTGCTCCTACTCCTTCCACTGGTAAGACTACTGAGGTTAATTCGGTTCAATCCACACCTATCGGGAAAAAACAAAATAAAAAGAAAGGGAAGGGTAAGAACAAGGAAGACAAGAATAATAATGAACAAACTGAAAATCCCAAAACACAACCTGTTGATGATAAGGATAAGCGCAAACCTCGATATCCTTTCCTTATTTGTGGTGATGATCATTACACAAAAGATTGTCCATGACGCGTTGAGGTTACTAAGTTCCTCCAAGGAACCAGAAAGCCTCCTACACCTATATGTTTTTCACAACCTTTCCCTTCTCAATAGCAAGCCCAATTGATCATTCATGACCAAGCCTCTCCTTCTACCACTTCTTATGCCCTTATGTGTACTGGTGACTCTAAAAAGAACGAAGTTGCAGTCGCAACTCGGGCCAAATATTACTCTTCGTCGAAGGAGAAATTTGATGATTCACCACCTTCGTTGGTTCAACTTCCTCCCTCCACTTCACCTCCAAATAGTCCTCTTCATCTAAAAATATTGGGTCTCGATACAGTCCTTCGCCCTCCTCCAAAGGGTGTTGTTTGAAAGTCGTCTTTTAACCCTCACGCACATGTTGCCCAAAACTACAGTATTGTAGAAGACCTTGTGCAAGCACCCTCCGCAATGTTGGCTCTCGAAGTCCTTCAAAGTTGTCCCACTCAACTGAAGGTGTTGTTAAAATCCATTGGTGGAATTGATCCCATGGATACTAATTTGATAATCTTTGACTTGGAAGATCACGTTCCAAGGCTCCCTCCTCAGTTAGCAGTTCAGATCCAAGTTGTTGTTGAAAACAAGAATATTTATAGAACTGTTATTGGTGAAGGAGCCTCAACTTGCGTTATGTTATTTACCTATTGGAAAGACATTGGATCTCCTACCCTCACTGAGTCACACAATACCCTTACGGCTTTCAATGGTACAGGTTTAAAACCTTACAGTGTTCTTCCCTCGTTGTCTATTACATTGGAAGGTAAATCAGTCAATGTGGAGGTTGAGGTATTCGATGCACCTCTTGATTACAACCTTTTACTTAGTTGTAGCTGGATTGATTCTGTGTGTGCAGTTGTCTCTACCCTTTTCTTTTTGGTACGTTTCTCGTACCAAGGAAAGGTCATCATTGTTGACCAACTAGCCTTCTTTAATGTTGATTCATGTACTAGCAATGTACCCTTTATCTCGAAGACACCTCCCAGTTATGAGAATGTATCTTGAAATATTCAACTTTGATGGGTACTTTTCCAATCCCACCACCTGATATTTCTCCCCCTTTTGTTGCCTCGATTAACATGATTTCCACCACTTCTCATGAAACCCCTGCATCATATGATCCATGGATAGTACCTAGCCATGTTGACCATCTTAATTATGGCAACCAAATGCCCTTAAGTCCGGTCAAATATTCTTATCAAGCTATTCAATTAGAAGCCCCTTTCCTCTTTCTCTCTATGATTCATCTCCTGATTTGTTTCACGTGATATTTCCTACTAATGAGATTATCATGTCATTCATGTATATGGAAGACACTCCATGGGACAATGAGCATCATTGCTCCGTTCTCTTCCTAGAACGTGACACCATAGAGAGATACCAACGGATTTCGGCTCCGTCGACCGTTGTTGTTATTTATTCCATTCTCGAGTCAACACATGATGTCATGTACGAAGGGAACTTGAGTAATATTTCACCTACCATCTGTCTAGACATGTCGATTAAACCTAGAGTCATGGAGAATGTTCATATTGGGGCCTCATGTTCTACTTAGAATTTTGTGACGTTTTCACCTGGAGTTATGAAGAAATGCCAAGTATCGATCATGATATTGGTGTACATGAGATTAAGACATATCCGAACGCTAAACCCGTCCAGCAGAGATTGCGCCCAGTACATCCACGTAAATTCGTTGTTGTCAATCTTGAAGTTGTGAAACTTCTTAAAGTTGTCTTTGTTTATCCTATGGCTTTGATCGATTGGGTATCTAATCTTGTTCCGGTAAATAAGAAGCAAGGTACCATCCGCGTTTGCGTAGATTATAGGGATATAAATAAAGATTTTCCTAAGGAAAATTTACCAACCCCTTTCGTCAACCAATTCATTGATGATTGGGTTGGAAGAGAAATGTTCTCTTTGATGGACGATTTCTCCGGTTATAATCAAATTAATATTTTACCAGCGGATCAACACAAGACTTCTTTCATTTTCCCTTGGGGAACCTTTGCATACCGGAAATTACCTTTCGGTCTAAAGAATGTTGGTGCAACCTTTCAGCGTACTATGTCTTACACATTCCATGATATAAAACATATCGTACAACCCTATCTTGACTATCTACCAGTGCATTCCATGCGTCATCAAGATCACCCGGCACATTTACGAGCCATTTTCCTACGTTGTCGGTATTATCGTATCCGTTTGAACCCACACAAATGTGTTTTTTGTGTGGAGTCCATCCGACTTATCGATTTCATTGTGTCTATCCACGAGATTCGAGTAGACCCCTTGAAGGTTGAGGCGATTCTTAATCTTCCTCCTCCTTCCACACTCCGCCAGCTCCAAAGTTTGCAAGGGAAGGAAAAAAATTTACAGCGATTCATCCCCAATTACGCTGAATTGACGAAAGGATTCACTCGGCTACTTAAGAAAGGTTATGATTTTGTATGGGATGACATTGCAACCAAAGCCTTTGAAGCTTTGAAACTTTCCCTAACCCGTACACCATTATTGTTTCCCCCTGACTATAGTCAGGATTACTTCCTCTACTTAGTTGCTTCAGACTCTACCATTGCCATGGTCTTAGTCCAAGAGGATGATTTGCATGATGAACATGTTATATACTATTTGATTCAGAGTCTCATGAATACCGAAACCAAATACCACCATGTGGAGAAACTGGCCTTGGTAGTTGTTCAAGTTGTTCAACATTTTCCTCATTATATATTATTACAGAGAACCACTATTATTTTGATTGCAACCCCATGAAACACATCCTTACCCGACAATTTTTTGGGGGAAAGTACTCCAAATGGATAGTGATTCTCCAAGATTTGACTTGGATTTCGAACGCACTAAGTCAAAGAAATCTGAGATAGAAAATGTGGCAGAGTATTCCCTGCCTGATGAATCCCTTTTTCTAATCATTTATGATGATGTATGGTATGGAGATATCACTATCTATATCCAGACTCAAACTTTCTAGCCCGACCTATCTAGCACAAATCCTCATCGTATATGGTATCAAGCCCGTCAATACATCATTCTTGGTGATACCCTTTATCGTCGTGGTATTGATTATATATTTCGACGATGTCTCACTTATGATGAAGCTGAGAAATATTTGAATGACTGTCACTCCAAA
>SNQJ01S0150053.1:0-11214 GCA_010110895.2 Picea sitchensis | reverse complement strand
TAGCATCTACTGCTTGGGCAATCTATGCACCTATGGATAGTTGATTAGTCTACATGGTGTTTGCCTTGGTCATGCAACTAATAATATCATGGAATACAGTGCAGTCATCGAATTATTGACCAACGTTGTTTCACTTGGAATCTTTCATCCTGTTGTACGAGATCATAGACATTTATGTTTTAGACAGAGATCGTAGACATTTATAAATCCAATCACACATTGCATATACAACAAGTAAGCCAGTAGAAGCCTTATATATATATATATATATATATATATATATATATATATAACGATAAAAGTTTTACAAAAAGTGCTTTTGTCCAAAGACCAAAATATCAAAAATGTGAAGCACATGGCTTCATATACAAATAGAGCATTAAGGATGCTACTCACTATAACATGCAATTGCCCGTGCTAATTTATGGAGTATTTGACCAATGGAAGCAGACACACCCACTGTATGGCATTGATAATGCCTCAGGATATCATCGATAGAGGCATATGGGATGTTCATCATAAGCCCCTCTAGATTATGCTCTAGGATCTCATAGTCAACAATAGCGACTCCTGCTACGTCATCTCTCTCCCCTCGCCTCTAGATGGGAGATGAACCTGGAGGTCAATAAGGCACCATGTCTGCATCATCAAAGAGCATTTGATTAGTTATCGGATACGGAACATAAAAGCATTTTCTATTAAAAATCACAAAAATATCATAAAAGAAAAATGTCCTTTTTACCTATGTCCCCCCATTGGGAACCCTCAGGGAGAACCAAGTCTGGATCACCTCGGAAGTCTAAACCGGCATAGGCATAGTCATCGACCATAAGCATCTGTGTCCTCAACTAGTCAAAGAAAACATCATTATACCTAATGATAGGACCAGTTACATGTCATGCCATGAGGTCGACCCACCTCTTCATTCTTGGATCCTGTGGGGCAGGTATACCCCACTCTAACTGCAAGCGTAAATATGGAACACTCTCCAGGAAGAAGGACACAAAAATCAAACTGTATCCAATTTTTTTTATCTCACCACTCCTGCACTTGGTCAACTATTTTTTCATGCTTTTGAGAACCCCGTCACACCAGTTGAAAACTCGAGGCTCCATACATTCCAGCGCATACTGGAAATAGCTCTGAAGATCCATATGGGGAGTTTCACTCCCTACCATGCGTATGATGGTGTAGAGGATGGTCCGTAGAGGCAAGTCACTGACATCTCTAATAATGACTTTTCTTCTATGATTCTGAGTACCTGGCACACAATATATAGTGTCTCATAGGCTCACCACCTCCCCTGCTACATGTAAGCGTGACTCAGGACCCACGGCGAGATATCCCAATCAATAATTACATATCCTCGATATATATCATAAGAATGTGAGCACCCACATGGAACGTCTGTTGGTTCACATCCCACATGTGAACTAGGTATTCGAGTAACCTCAACTGGGCCCTCATGCCCTGGATCTTGAAGAATTTTAACAATCCACACTGTCGGAGGGCATTTATCGTTCCCAGGTCATTCCCCGAAGTAATCTTCCTCCTCATTCTCTCTCTATCACCATTCCAACATTCTTACCATGGAAAACCTGCAATGGAACATAAAAGAGAGATTACCATATTTATCTTCTCCGTGGAAATTTTTTATTGGAAAATACATCTCAAAAGGCTTTTTGAATTGTGCACGTCGCAAGCCTTGGCATATGTACAGTGAAGATTCATCGCAGGCTAGATTTAAGGCTACCTACGATGACCCTGGGTCATCGCAGGGCTCGATATAGGGCGCTTGCGATGACCTCCACGTGCAGGTACCCTTGAAAATTTAACTCAAAAGTTATTTTTTACCAACAAAAAGAAAATTTTGATCCATGAAAAGTTGAAAGAGATAAAAATTACTTGTTCAGCGGAGACCATTTGTTGAATGATCAACCGATCCTTCTTCAATCCGCAGTGGAAAATCAAGGTAAATGGGGGGATTTTGGACAAGGCTTGGGTGAAATGACAAATGGAATAGTGAAATGAATTTTTTCTCATTTCTATTGATTTATTCACTTTTTCATTTGCATTTTATATTCTTTTATATATTTGACCTAAACCCTAAAGTTCTAACAAATTTGAAAGTGTTGACTTTTTGCAGATAAAAAGGATAGGAGTGAAATTTTGAAACAAGGATACAGTTTTTGGTTTTTTTTTACACATTTATCGCATGTACAGATCTTTTTAAAGTTTTTCGGGAAAAACTGTGAGCTTAGTCTTTGTTCGTTCTCATGCTCGTAAATCAATGAGAATGTAACCGAGTATGCTTTTATCACTTTTTTGGACTCGTAAAGGTTACATGAAAAAGGAAAGGAACCCCCTGGAGTTCCCTTTAAGATCTTTTCAAACTCTCTAAACATGAAAATATTGTCGAGCTAAGCTACCTTGTTCTTTTCATGCTCGTAAAAGTATTTGAAGAAAACATCTGATGAGCAGTAGATTATCACTTTTTTGGTCTTGTCGGATTAACTTACGAAAAAGGACCTTGTGGAGTTCTCTTTAAGTGTTTTTCAAACTCTCTAAACATGAAAAACCCCTGAGTTTTCTCTCTTTGGACTCATTAAACAAACATCAAAAGACCCATATCGGATCGAACCATTCCTTCTTAGGGTTTGTTAAATATACTCTGAAGGACTCATCTGAAGGATGAGCTTACATCAACAAGCATATGTTATCCTCCTCAAGATTGCATAAAAATAAAGAGGTACTCGCCAGAAATGGTGGGGAGAAATTGGGAAAGAAATGTCTCTTTGTATCTGTGTTAGTGGCAGTAATAGTCGCTCTTGAACATGACACCCCCTTTCATCATTGTATCCGGGTTGGGAAATCCATTTGTCTCTCGTTTGACTATCCGCATGTCCATATGTTGGGTCCTCCTTGAGTCAATGTTTCCAAGACCATTATCATGTCATTCATATGTTCAAGATAATTCTAACCTAAATAATCCTTCTATCGAGTCGGCCATCTGGAGTTATAAATATTCTACCATGTTGGCCTTCCCTGTGTCATTTTTGAATCACTTCATACTCTGATCTACTTCAAATCTGTTTCATACTTCATGTCATTGATGGGGGATACATCAAGGCCCTCTTGTGATGAGTCTTTTCCTATCGACTTCAACTCATTATCCAGGAACAAGACTTAGAAATATTTTAGTACCTTAGAGCTTTCATGCCTCAATGGAAGGTTTCTTCGCTTTCAATAGTGGGTTCACATCATTGACCCCTAATTGGGAGAGTCCATCGAGTGTTCGACTTCAACTCATTTATTCACATTCGTTGGACTGTACTAGAGAACCTTGGGAGTCAATGACATCAATGGTGATTTCCCTCGCACTTGTTAATGGTTTTCATTAATGATCGGTAATCAAGTGGTTTCTACCATGTTTGACTTCAACACTTGCAATCACATGGCTAGATTTGTACTTAGAGATGACGAAAATGAAGACCCTAGACTTTATCATTTTGATCTAGGCTGCGATGGAGTATTCATGATTTGTATTGACACATAGATCAACTTTTTATGTCTCGTGGCTATGTTCGAATTTGAATTCTTTAGAGCATAGATACACAGTGTATTCTTGGTGGCTATGTTGATTCATAATGACATGAATCGACAGTGTATATTTGGTGGCCATGAATCATTTGACATTTTGTAATCTGAGTATGGGAATTCCTATTTCAGACAATGGTATATTATTATGTTGAAGCTTGAATGTTTGCAGGTTCTCAACTGATGTGCTCCATGTTTCCAACACACACATTCTACAAAGTATTTCGGCTGTCACGAGTTCCAGTCTCATACTTTGGGGGGAATTCTGTTACACATTATTTTTGTAACCCCAGTGATCCATTGAAAAACATGTGTTCATGTTCCCAAAAAGAGATTTTCTTCATGGGGAAAGTGACTGACTTTCTCTTCTTAAAAAACCCTATTAAGGAAGGTCGTCGCAAGTTGCACCATATGAAGAGTGTGACGATCCTTGATCGTCGCCCCCTGCCCTAAAGTTGGGTTGTGACATCTCTGCAGGATGCTCTACAGATAGGGTGTGACGATGTCAAAATACTAAGAAAAGGAGAAGTTTCACAAAAGTTCTAGAAGGGGATCTTCTAGAAGATGAGGTGGTGTATGTATGGTTGGGATCTTACTTTCTTCTCTGATTTGGTGGGATCATCCTAATCTCTTCAAACATCTCTCTCTCCCTTATATAAAGATGGATTTCTCATGGAAAATGCTAAGGTTAATGAATGTTGAATAAGCTAAGAATTGGATGAGTAATTCTACTTCAGTTCATACTTGAGGGCTTCATTTCAGTTCATCAAGTCATTATGGATATTCTTCATTCAAGGTTGGAGAAAGTGTGTGTGTTGGAGCAAAGGGCCATCGGAAGGGGACCTTATGACATCAAGGCTTTTGGTTATAATCTACACTTTCATTTAATATGATACAGCAATATGTTTCTTTCCCATAAAACTATTCTTGTTTTATTGTATGATTCCTTGATCACATGCATAAGTTCTCATTGAGTACATTGGGTTGCTTTCACTTTGGTTGGTTTGTGTTCCCTTACAAGTTAAATATCACAAGCGCACCGGAGTGGATCTAGGATGACAATGGCAAGAGGAAGTGATATTTAAATGGTATGTTTCCCATCTCTTGTTAAATAGTGAACTCAATGGTTAGGACTTAGGGAAAGCGTCATGTTATGTTCTATTTTGTTCTAGATCTAGGTGGATCTAGGGAGATATGTTTATGTCCACATTTACCAATTAATCCCATAACACCCATCGATATTAAAGGCCTCTGTATCCGGATCCCAAAATTTACTAGAATTTGGAGTAACCTCGCTTGCACCCTCATTCCTTTGAGAACCCAAAATTTGTAAAGTCCACATCTTTTTAGAGCTAGTTGGGCCCCTGCATCTCTTTCCACTACTGCATCTCCTTTCTCATGCTCTCTCTCTCTCCATTCAAGCACCATCGTACCAAAGGAAAATCATTTTTTAAGTGAAATTTATTAAAAAACTTGTTTGTGGACTTGCACGCGGGCTGCAGTTTTAACATTCATGGGTAGGGCCACATATATGTGGGAAGGATTTGATTTTTCCACGTACATGTCTCCATATATGCGACCCAAAAAACCACAGCTTGTGTACACCCTAATTCATATGGTACGACATCAAATACTCAAAAAATGAGGACTCAATTTAAAATGCAAAACACTAGAAATGAAGAGGAGGGCAAGAGAACTTACTTGGTCCAGACGGTTGTCAATTCCATTGATCATAACTCCTGCAATCAGCACTTGAATATCATGGGGAAAATGGTCCAAAATACACTATGTGGGTAAAAAAAACTCAAATGGTATGGTAAAATTGGTTATTTTTACTATTAGTAGAAAAAATTTATCCACTTTATATAGATTATGCTGATTTTGTGACCTAGTGGACTAATAGTTCAGTGGAAGGAGTTGGTTTTGGTGGTTTTATCTAGGGATTTTTGCGGTTTCTAGCGTTATTTCACCCATTCGTGACTTCGGCTGGTATTTTATTTTACCAACATATAGGATATGTTATCACTCCATTTTTCATATCTTCATTATCCTATGACTATAATCCATATGCCTTAGGTACGAACCCATTTATTAGCGACATAGAACCTTCTTACTACTACTAGAAGTGTCGTTATTAAGTGTTAGAGACTTACCAAACATGGGTGCCCTAGTCAGAACCCTTGTGTCATTTGGTGCCCATGCAGAAGTTACTCCATAGAACCGAGGGTCCCTTATAGTTCCAATATGACTTTGCGTTTGAACCCCATATTCTTACTCACAAGCATTCTGACCTATACCCATCAAACTCGCCTCGAGTCTTAGTTAATCTCTTTTTCGTTTCTCTAAAAAAGAAAAAACATTGTCGAGTGAAATTGTTTCTTTCACACTCATTAAATTGCTTTGAAATGATGTCTATTTGGTGTAAGTTTAACGCTTTTTCAGACCAAGTAGACTAATTTTGAAAAAGGAATACTCTAGTCACCATTGGCTAGAAGAGTTCTCCTGGGTATGGTTTATACTTTTTTGGGGCCAAGGGACTAAATTTACAAAAAAGGACATTCTTTCGAGTTAAGTTGTAATTTCATTTCATTATCTTTCTTGCAATATTGAGCCTATTGTCGGTTCCTGCTTTATCGTTATAAGCATATTACCTCAGCAATTTGCATCACTATCCAAGCATAGCCTTGTTTTTATCCTTTGCAGCTTGACACCCTATACCCTAAGAGGAAAAATTCCCCCGAGTGTCCATGCCCCACATGCACTTCATTGCATTGAGAATACGTATGTTCCACTATTTCAAGCTAGTTTCTTACTCGCGACACTAGTTTACTCTCTTGTATCATAACATTCAGTTGCCTCCAGTAGTTGTGTCGCATTTGAACATTAGTCGTCGTGTAGTCGTGTCACCTTTGAATAGAGAAAAAACTTTTGAGTCCATTATCATCCAAAGTTTCGGTTTAGTATGACCTTAGGAAGATGAGCTTGTGACTTAGATTTTACTACTCCAACTAGTTATTCTTCCAGTCCCTATGGAGAGTTCGTTGATTCCTCCTGCATCACGAAGTTTCATCATCAAGTCTATGTTTCCTGAGTTATCCATATGTCTCATGCTCTTGTTCAAAGGATGTCTATAAGCCTATTTCGACCACCTCTCAAAACTCTTGACTTTGCATGTTGGCCATACCCTCAATGTGTCTCTGAATCACATGAAGTTGTAGTCCTACCATGCACCCTAGTCCTACTTTGATTGTGGGTAGGAAACCTTGAACCCAGTAATCGACATCTCCTCATTAGTTAGTGACTAGGGGGTTTCCCTTGTGTTCGACAGTAGGAAATTTATTTACACATTTGTATTTGTGCAGTGTCTTGGAGGCCAATAGCCTTATTGGTGGTTTCCTCACCTTTGTCGACAATTTTCCGTATTGGATTCTATTCAAAAGGTATTTTTCATGCACTACTTACATCTGGTGCATACGAATGATGCACAGGGCCGTTGTTTCGTGAACATCATCTTCCTCTAAGTTCCTCCAAATCATAAAGCTAATGATTTGTACCTCATGTTTACTTATGAGAGATGCGTTAATTCTCTCATTTCAGTGGGTCTCCTTCCATCAACTTCATCTCATATATTCTAGAAACGAGGCCTATAGTCCTAAGAGTACCTAGAGGCTTGCAGTCATTAGTGGTAGGTTCTCCTTCCATCAACAGTTGGGAATACATCAATGTCTCATGATCGATGGATTCTTCAAGTGTTCAACCTCAACACCTTTATTCACACTTGTAAGAATGTACTTGGTTCCTTGATACCTAATTTCATTATCGTTAGGTTGTCTCACGTTTTTTAACAATATACATTAATGATCGGTAATCAAATGAAGTCTCATTGTGTTCAACTCCAACTCCTCTATTCACATGATGTAGACTTGCACCTTTGGCGGATTGTGTAGAAGACATTCAATTTACAGTAGCAACTTTCATGAGTTGTTGTTTTTCATTGGACCAATACCTATATGACTTCAGTGATCATGGGAGATCATATTGTAATCCATTGTATACAAATATATTCAGATTGATTTTGAGACTGGTTTCCACCCGGTCGTGTTCATGACTATGATAGCCTATGGAATATGTCTACTTTGTAGTTTTCCTATTCATGGCCATGAACAACTTTTTGGAATATTTCCACATGGATCTGCAATGTAATTCAAATTAGCAACCATGTGTACAAAGTCATTATAAATTGTAATATTCTCATTATAAACTAGCACTTCCAGCTGAGTCTCCATTACTCCACTTCTGGGAATTATAATGTGTTTCGGCCATCACAGATACTCCTCTGACCTCACACATTAGGGGGCATCTGTTATAGCAAGTTTTTCCTCGACACATGCAACTTTCTTAGAGGGCCTTTACATTTCCCTATGAAGACTTGAAGTCCCTTTTTTTCAGAGCCAAAAAATTATGTTTTTCCATATATACACACCTTACCAGTTAAATAGCATGTGTATACGCAGGTTGCACCACTACAGCCCACGTACATCGAGTTTGGTGCTCAAAATTAAAAATTATGTCGGGTTTCCATGTCATGTTAGGAGATCCATGGTCCTTGACCTTTCATATATTGGAAACATTATGTCCCGGTCGTTCAGTTCCATTTGAAGGCTATAAATTGGGCCATATCCAAACCATGGAAAAGGAGAGAATTCAAATTTTGAGAGCAAATATACTCGGAAAAATTTCACTTCACATTGAGTTTGCATCCCTTTATCCTTGAAATTCTGAACACATTTTTCAGCCCCCAAGTTCTTCCTTATTTGATGGAGAACCTCATTGTCTCCCTTATATGATCTTACCTTTGGTGAAGGATTGAAATGGTGGAGGCCCAGCTGGAGGGACTTATTTTCTCGGTTTTGATGTGTTCTGGCATCGAAGTTTTTCACTTATACACTTCTATTGATTAGTTTTAATAGAAATACTCTTTTCTCGTCCAATTGATATCTTGCAAATATTTGAATTATTATTCCATGGGTGTATTTGTTATGAATGTTAATGGATTATGCTATTTTATATGCTAATATTATATAGTATCACCATATGCTTGTGTATCTTGGTTTTTGAGGACAAGTTGTACGTATAAATATTTGAGTTGCATGCTCAATGGTGGTCTTCATCGAACGTCCAGACGAGGTAGGCTCTTGATCTTGTCCTGTTAACATTTCGATTATATAGCATAGTTGGGATTAGAGTTGATTTATGTGTGTAATTTTGTCTATTCTGGTTTACCCCATGCCATAGAGTGATTTTCCTCGTAACATGGTCAAMTTCGGCACTGACCACTTCGGAAAAAAGGAGTCTGAAACATGCAATTTTACCCCAAGGCCGAAGCCCCAAAGTAGTGAACTCTCATCGATTGTCAGATCAGAAGAAGAGCAAGGAAATCTTGTCATCGTTGATCTRGAATGAATATTGAAACCTTTAGATTGTGCTAAAAGGGAGAAGGTGGTCAACTCCAGCATTKATGTACTCTGGTGATAAGAAGCTCATATCAACCAAGAAATCCCAAACTTCGGAGCCCCGGAGTTAAYAGAAGTCGTCGATCAAGAAAAGGAAAAGATCTACAGAGATAGATATTTTCATCACTTCGGAAATGATCAAAGGATGGTATAAAAGTGCCAAAACTCCTAAATCCATGAAGTACCAAAGCCACGAAGTGTAAATCCATGATCCGGGAGGGAGACATGAGGTAGAAGACAAATATGACACATGGCTCAATCGGCTGGTGACAAGTGTCAAGGTATAGTTGGCACATTAGGTATACAAAAGTCATGAATCAAGGTGACACATGGTATACACTTAGCAAGTGCCACTTCAACAGTGACGTCAGCAAGCCACGTCACTCCGAGACTACATCTTCCCGGGATGTCCAACTTCTCCTGCCAAGAAAAATACCTGAAGCATCGAAGGACGAAGGCATGAATTAATGTTTGGTCATTGATCTAAGATCCTACAGAATATTTCTTGACCATTCGATATAGTATAGTGGAAGTATAGAATAAGCGTGAATCATGAAGTAACACTAACTGTTGATCTACTTCGGGAGTGTTCTCGACCATTGATCAAACATATTAGAAGAATAGAATAAGCATGAGGTGTTAACCTACAGCAAGTGGTCACCGTCGTTTTATGACTTATTCAGTAGGTAAACCTTCGGAGGAATTGAAATACTTCAAAGTTCTAGTAACCCAGAGTCCCGGAGTCACGAATATCCAAAGTTACAGAGTAGATGGCATCTGTCCACCTCAACTAAATATTAAGTCAAAGTCGTCGATCATCTAAAAGACAAATTTCAATGAATGTGTGAGGATTAGACCAGACCGTCAATATGAGAACTTTGGGAGTAATTCTAGCCATTGGATTAGCCARCATGAGATGTAACCACTCCGGAAGGTAACAACTCTGGAAGAATACAAGGATTGCAAAGGYTGGAATCCTAAAGGCCAGAGTACYGATGAACCTGGCTCTAACATCGGTCACGTGAAATGGTAAAGAAGATAATAAGGAGCGTAAAAGGGCTAGAAGTAAATAATCCCTTGGACATTTGAATACAATCTCATGATAAAGGAATAAGGATGAAAGAAGAAGCACTAGGAATAATGCTTAAATTGATAAGCCTGTGGTTTTGAGCCCATGGTGATTTGAACATTGGGTTGAAGGAAGTGCCTCATACAGAAATCATTTTTGTAAACTTAAGACGTGTAGAGTAATTTGACATATATTAACACCATAACAATACAGAGAAATGGTAAAAGCTCAAATATGATTTGTTGGAAAACTGGGGATGCAGTAGAAGCATGGGAACGTTTTAAGGAGTTGATCCATACTTGTGATCATTTCATGAGGACAAATTCAAATCAATATTGATCTTCTAATTAATTGAGAAACTTACATGATAAATTAATGAATAAAAGGAGAAGATTATCTATGTTAAATTAAATGAAGAGATGCAATGGTTCATGGAAGCCCATTCTAGCAAGATTATATATAATGGATTGAATGGAAGCCCATTCTATCAAGTTGGTGCATGTTTACAAGTTGAGTCTTGTTATGAGGATTGGATTCCTCACATCTCAATTGGATCTGAGATCAGCAAGTTGGGTCTTGTTATGAGGGTTGGATTCCTCATTTCTTAGTTGGATCTCAGAACTACAAGCTGGGTCTTGTATCAGAGAGTTGGATCTCTCATATTCAGATGAATTTGAAGATATTAAAGGATTGGTTTTATTTGTATTCATTAAAGTTAAATAAATAAATAAAAGATATTTGATCTACTACATACATTTTTGTGTTACACATGTTTATGAATAATTAATTGAGTTGCAGATATTTTATTCAATTAATTCAGTTAATCTATGAAGTTTGAAAAGAAATCAAAAATTCAAGACACTGATTCACCCCCCCTCTAAGTGTTAGTGTGTGTTTCAACAATTGCTATCAAAGTGGGTGCCTTCAGCACAGTTTAAACACTGGAAGGTAATTTCTGAAGAAATGGGTGGACAAAAGGCTCTCTCCACAAATTAAGCTCCCTTATTTGATGGAACAAACTATTCTTCATGGAGG
>SNQJ01S0150051.1:0-23303 GCA_010110895.2 Picea sitchensis | reverse complement strand
AAAGTTTATTAATTCTTAACATTTTTAAGTGGATTTGTGGTTAAACTTTAGAAAATAATATACTTATACTTATACCTAGCAATTAGAATGAGTTTGGTGACATGTGTAGGTGATTTGGAAGCTTCCAAGACACTCTTATGTGGTCTCCAATACTCAAATTCGAATTCCCTTCAAGATATGGAAGGAGATTTGGATAAAGGTCAAAGAGGATATGTGTCTCATCATTAGCTATTTGGTTGTAATTATATGAGATTTTCATGGATCTAGGGAGAGAATAGTGGATCCCCATTAATGGGGTAGCTTCTTATGTTCTTGTATAAATAGGAGAGCCTTCTCCTTTCAAAATAGGTGTGAAGTTTGGGAAATGCTCATGTTTTGAATTGATAGGTTGGTTCTTGAGGTTAGTAGAGAGGATATTTTATATTGGAATGAAGATGTAATCATATTCTTTTGAATACAAGACATGATTCCATTTTGATCTCTATCTTGTGTTAAGATTATGGTGTACTTATTGAAGGATGGAAGGGCCCCCATGCACTGATGCCAGTACACCTATGTATTGTATATAGTAGGTAAAATTTGTCATTTGTATATTCATGTTATTTTATCTTTATGTTCTTTGCTTTAGTAGTTTAGGATAGACAACTTCAAATCCTCACACATATTGTGTTGTGCCTCTAAGCTTATGAGCTCCTGGTTGACATTAAATCGTTGAGAAATTTATACGACATAGATTGCACTCAACAGTGACAAAACCGCCAAATGAAGCTTCCGCCTATAGTGGTCTCTCAACCAACAAAAGGAGAAAGTTCATAAAAAAGTGAAAAACCAAGTTAAAAGTGAGCTTTTAAATCTAGCGGACCAAAAATTCTTCAAGAATATCGAATATTAGAAATAACCTACAAAACTCAAATCATGAAAGACCGTTAAGTTGAGATGAGCAGATCTTAAAATAGAGATAGGAAGTGTGGAGGGCCCTCATGGCCATCTATCCATAGATTGTATATTAAAATGCCCTCTTTTTTATGTAGAGTTGCCTTAGATAGTTGGTCTGCGGTTTTGTTGTGCTCATGGTAGATGTGTTTGAAGCTGAGTTTTTTGAAGGAGGGTAGAAGTAGTCTGATTCTGTCCTTCCAATCCATGAGGGAGATGGCTTGTAGATCGCCCATGTTGTTCAACCACTCAATAATAATTTTGGAGTCCCCAAGTATATGAAGTGCTTCAATATGAAGTATGGAGGTCAAGTATAGAGTGGTCCAGGCACCCAATAATTCAGCTCTGGTGTTGGTGCTCGGACCACAATTAAAATTCCATCTATAGGATGTGTTTTTTGTAATTCTGATCAACCCTCCAACATTGCTCTGATTCCATTTGTGTAACACACCCACGACGGGGCGTAAAAATTTTGTTCTCCTTTAATAATCAAATCCTCTATCCATGGTCTCTAATTTGGAAATCGGGGCCTAGGCCCTCCTTCTTCGATGACCATCGCACATGACCACGAGTTAGGACTGAACGCCAAGGCCACAGGCGCCTATTCCGATACTTTGAAACCTCGGTCTTCGAGAGTTTCTGATTCACCACACGCTACTTCCTCCGAACTCCGAAGTGGCGAAGTTTCAAACTAGCGCGAAGGGATCAACGATGCCTACTCACCCTCAAGATCAATGACCCTCAATGACTTCGGGTCTCTGGGCTTCGGTCGAATTTGAAACACTTCCTCACAAAACCTCCAGAGTATTAATCCTCTGAAGTGCACCATCCAATGTCGCGTGTCCTCAGGGAGTTCGATGGTCTTAATTTACTTTGGGACTTCGATGTTCAGGAGTCCCATATGCTCACACAACCTTTCCTCCCGAAGTACTCCATACCCGAAGCTTTAGATCAAGTGCCACACATCTGTTGTAAATCGACGGCTTAGTTTAATTTTGGGACTTCAACATTTAGGAGCTTCAGACTTTTCCGCAACCTTTCTTCTCCAGGAGCGTTTTCTTCCGGAGTCATGGATCGTGCGCCACACGTCCTTCCAGATCAATGGTCCTGGTTTACTTCGGTAGTTTCGAATACTCCAAAGTAGCTATCTCCCGACCTTTCACCTTCAAAGTAAATATCTCTCAAAATGGAAGATCTACTGACACATGTCCTCAATTGACGGACGACTCAGATGAACTCCGACTCTCCGGCCTTCGGGAGTTCTTGTTCAACACATCCCCTTTTCTCTTGGAGTGATTTCACCCGAAGTCGACGATCTATCTACGCGTGTCCTTTCTCTTCGATCGACGGTACAGAAGGACTTTGTTACTCCACGGACTTCCAAAGGAACTCGCGACTATCCACCTAACAACTTTTCTAGGTCTGACCATCGTGATCCGGCCAATACCGATGCATTCATCGATTGACGACTCACGGTGATTGCGGGGCCCCAACGTGCACACTCCTTATCAGAGAGCCCAAACCCCGCAGTTTGAAAAGTATTCGCCCAAATCGGTTTAACCAGAGTCGTTGATCTTCCAGCCCGATGAGATCAACGATGTTGGTGAATTGCGGGCCGCGAACTAGCGCATCTGCTAATTTCACCTTTGCGCTCCGCAATGATTCCCCTCCATCAATCTCCGTTCACAGATCGACGGTTGTCAGTGATTGTGGGGTCCAACCTCCACAATCTGGGAAGTGCTCACCCAACTCTAGTCTAATCCTGGTTGTTGATCTTTCAACCCAACGAGATCAACGACGTTGGTGAATTGCGGGCCGCAAACTAGCACATCTGTTAACTTCACCTTCGCGCTCTGCAATGACTCCCAACCATCGATTTAATTGAGCGGCTGGTGTTTACTTCATTAACTCTAGTGGTATTTCAGTCGATCCGACGACCGAGATGGCTTCTCCTCCCGTTAAATGGCTCACATCCATCTGCGCTGTCAGATTCTTAATTCATCTACAGTTCTTGTTACTCCGGTAGTTCGGGTAACTTAACTATCGTGAAATTTGACATCTCCGAGATTTGAGCTCCTGAGGTTCTAAAACCTTCATGAGCTATCTCCTTTAACACAGGGTTCCTAGACCCAAGTCACATGGACTTTCAGATGGCTCTTGGACTATTAACCCTACTCTTAGTCGAGTTTTTGGTGAAGGACTTAGGCGTGAATTCAAAGTCTCTTAGACTATTGTCTGAAGGGAACGCCTCCCTAACTCACAGAACTTCAAGCTCCGAAATAGGGCAAGGTAAACTCGTGAAGTTACCAAAATGGTAGCAGAGCCAAGAGATTTGCTCCGACTCTGGAATTGTGTTGAAATTCCTTGGGGAAACGCCTTTGAGGAATTGAACTGGCGCATATGGGCAATCAAGCAGAAGCCTAATTTCTTAAGGGAACAAACGCATACTCATAACTTAACCATTTTGATACAAAAACCATTTATAAACACATAAACATGCACATGCATTCATTGTATCCAATTCAAAGCACAAGGTATGAAAACACTTATCAAAACCATAAGGCGTGATGCGACTGCTGAAAGGGGTGCTCATTTCCACCCAATTGTAGGCTCAGTCACTCCTAATGGCTTTACCACTGGCCACCCCCGAGCTTAGTCCATGATGCTTTGAGATTCAATTTCTTTCTTCCAACTCAACGAACGTTAGGGACGAAGGTTACTCTCCTTCTCCAAGTATAGAAATAGATAGTGACAAAGGTTACTCTCCTTCTCCCGACTCAGTCTCTATTTTTCTGCAATCAGAACTCACTTTCCTCTTTTAGTCCTTCCTCGGACTCGAGAGCTTCGGCTCTCGTCTTTGCACTCTTCACAGGTCTTCCTCTGCCCACCATGCTTCCTTTCTTGCCTTCCTCAGCAAGATTGTGTGTGGCTCGAATTCCCAGTTTGTGGTTAGGTCTGGAAGACTTATAGATGGGCGGTCTGCCCCATCCCCTCATTAACTCTTGAGGAGGTATTCCCACCTACCAGCCTGACTGTAATTCATTCCTGGGTCAGAGGGTTGTCCTGATCCTGAGCAATTAAATCCAACAAAGTACTAGTTCGGTGGAGGTTAACGCAACCATTCCTAGTCCCCTCCACCACTTTTTCATAACATTCGTGATCTCTTCTTAGCACATCCCCTTTCCAGCAGTCATGCAACATGTATCCATTTTCTATTCAAAATAACAGAATTTACATTCATTGACCTTTTATACAAAGGTCCATTAAATCAAACATTCACACCTTTGAGTTTGCCATAGTTCCTTGGCCAATATAGTTATAATTACAAACAGGGGGAAACAAGGTGTTACAATTCCCTCCCCCTTAAAGGAACATCGTCCTCGATGTTCTATCTGTCAATATGATATGTATATACAGGGGATAACAAAATCAGATATGCATGTCTCATGGCATCCTCCATTTCCCATGTAGCCTCATCTAGACCAAAGTGTTTCCACTGCACCTTGACCTGTGCAATGGTTCGGTTCTTGAGTGAGGTTTCCTTCCTATCTAGTATGCATTGAGGTTCTCGCAGAAATTCTCCCTCCCACTCCACCTGGATCACAGACCAGCCAATTAGATGATTAGAATCACGTACATATTTCTTCAATAATGAAACATGAAAAACATTATGTGCCTTTACTGTGAGAGGAAGTGCTAGCTTATAGGCTACATGTCCCACTCTATCTAAGACTTCAAAGGGTCCACAATACCGAGGTGCCAGCTTGGCACAAGATCCCATTCTCAGGGAACTTTTCCTGGGCCTAACTCTGAGATAAACATGGTCTCCTGTCTTGAACTCTCTGGGAGTTCTCTTTTTGTCGGCGTAAATTTTTTGTCTATCCTGAGCGATCTTCAGATTTTTCTTTATCTGAATCACTTGTTGTTCCATTTCTTTCAGCATGTCGGGTTCGATGGTAATTATGTCCACTAGATTACTCTAGTTAATTGGAATTTGCATTGTCTACTGTAGAGGGCTTCAAAAGGGCTCATCTTGGAAGATTCTTGATAACCATTGTTGTAGGCAAACTTTACCAATGGTAGGTAGTCTTCCCACTTCTTAGGTTGATGCATTACATGCATCCTTAGCATGTCTTCTAATATTTGGTTTACTCTTTCTGTCTGTCCATCAGTTTGAGGGTGATAGGTTGTGCTGAACAACAATTTAGTCTCAAAACCAACCATTAAGGATTTCCAAAAGCTTGAAGTAAATTTGGTGTCTCTGTTAGATACAATTTCCCTAGGCATGCCATGCAGTTTGAATATCTCCTTTATGAAGATGTTGGCAATATCTATCGCCTTGCAAGTTGACTTGACATGAACAAAGTGAGTAGACTTACTCAGTTTGTCCACCACGACCACGATGGCATCATTTTGCTTGGTTGATTTTGGTAATTCGATGATGAAATCCATGGAGATGGTTTCCCATTTCCATTCTGGGATGGGTAGAGGTTGTAACAACCCTACTAGGTGCCGATGTTCTGCCTTAACTTGCTGGCATTCTAGGCACTTGGCTAGATAGTCATATATATCTTTCTTCAATCCAGGCCAATGGAATTTTTTCCTAGTGGCCGTGATCATTTTTTGATATCTTGGGTGACCAATATACAGTCTCTTGTGTAGTTCATCCATTATGAACCTCTTCAAGTCATCATAGTTTGGAATATACAATCTGTTTCTGTAGGTCGGCATGCCTTCATCCAACATCTTGTAGCCTTCGTACTTTAGCCATGTACGCTCTTGCCTTAGGTATGAGGTTACAGTCTTGAAGAAAGCATCTGTTTCTTGTGTATTCCTGACTCTTTCCCTGACATCCGTTTCACAGGTGCTTACCACTGCTAGGTGAATCATTTTTATACTTCTGCTAAGGGCATCGACCATTCTATTTTCCTTTCATTTGATGTGTTTGATTTCGAAATCAAACTCACTAAGGAGAGCCATCTGCCTAGCTTTCCTGGCATTGAGTTTTGGTTGATCAAACAGGTGCCTCAACCCACAATGGTCTGTCATAAGCACAAATCTTCTACCCAAGAGTTAATGCCTCCACATTTTTAAATCATGTACTATGGCAACCAACTCTAGGTCATGGGTCACATAGTTGATTTCATGCTCATTCAACTTCTTGGACACGTAGCAAATTACATGTCCCTTTTGCATAAGGACTCCTCCAAGTCCTTCCTTACAAGCATCTGTACACACGAGGAAATCATTATCAGGATCTGAAATCTTTAGCATGGGTGCATGGGTCATGAGGTATTTCAGTTCCTGAAATCTTTCTTCACATTTTGATGTCCAAGTGAACTTAACCCCCTTTTTCTGAAGGGCAATGATTGGACAACCAATCTTGGAAAATCCTTTTATGAACCTTCTACAGTATCCTGCTAAGCCCACGAAGGATCTGATATCATATACATCCTTTGGGGTGGGCCATTCCATAATAGATCTGATCTTGTCAGGGTCTACTGCCACTCCTTCTTTAGAAATAACATGGCCTAAGTAATGGACTTGCTTCTGGAAAAAGTCACACTTGCTAAACTTAGTGTAGCGCTGATGCTCTCTTAGTACTTGAAGTACGAGTCTAAGATGTTCTTCATGCTCCTCTCTATTCTTGGAGTAGATTAAGATATCATCAATGAAAACCAATACAAATTTGTCCAGAAATTTGTTGAGTACAGTATTCATCAAGCACATAAAAGTGGCGGGGGCATTGGTTAACCCAAATGGCACCACCACAAATTCATAGTGACCATACCTTATCCTGAAGGTTGTTTTGTGGATGTCTTCACCCTTAATTCGAACTTGATGATATCCAGACCTTAATTCAATCTTCGAGAAGATGGAAGCACCTACCAATTGGTCGAACAAGCCGTCGATTCTTGGTAAGTGGTACTTGTTCTTTATGGTTGTCTTATTGAGTTGTCTATAATCTATGTACAGTCGAAGTGTGCCATCTTTCTTTCTCACAAACAAGACGGGTGCTCCCCACAGAGATACACTAGGTTGAATGTAGCCTTTGTTCATCATCTCCTTTAGCTGTAGTTTGAGCTCAACCAGTTCTGGCGTACTCATCTTATAGGGCGTTCTAGATGTTGGCATTGTTCTCGATGCAAGTTGTATCGAGAAGTCAATGTCTCTTCTCGGAGGTAGACCTGGTACCTCTTTTGGAAACACGTCTTTATATTCTCTTAATATGGGGTGGTCCTCTAGGTTTGGTTTGTCATCCTCAACAGATTCCAACACCTATATTGCATATAAAGGACACCCATTTCTGCAATACTTTTTCATTTGAAGGGTTGATATTTGTTTCACCAAGACAACCTTCTGAATCTCTTGGAGGGTTATCTTTCTCCCTTCTTCATTTACACATTCTAAAGTTTTATGGTAATAGTCCAACTTAGTTTTATAAGAAGCCAACCAGTCCATACCAATCAACAAGTCATAAGATCCTAGGGGAAGTAGGTTAAGGTTCGCTCGAGTGGGCAATCCATCCATGATGAATTGGCAAGTTGGTATGGCCTCTGCTACTTTTCTTTTGGTCCCAGTGGCTAGTTGTACCAACCACAACTTAACATGTATGACTGGTTGCAGTTTACACTTATCAACAGTCTGAGGGGTCACATAACTCAAATTAGAACCCGGGTCAATTAAAATAGAAACTAGATGGTTGGCAATCATACCTTCCATCTCCACCACTGAATCTTGGTGGTCAGCTAGATTATTGTCCAAGGCTGCATAAATTCGTGGCATGCTCCTAGCCACATTATTGATGGTGGTAGCTTCTTGGATATTGTAGACTCTCCTACTGTTTTGTTGTCTGTGTGGACAATCCCTCAGCCGATGATCTTCTCCACAACCCCAACATTTTAAGGGTTCTTTCTTTAAGTTATCAGTCTTTCCTGGGACTGCCTCAAAAGGTTTATTTCCACTCTGAGAGGGGAAATTTTGTTGATACACACTTCTAGTAGGATGGTTCATCCTAGAATCCTTCCCATAGTTCTTAAATCTTGAGGATTTAAACGCCTTCTTCTTGAATCTCAAACTACTCTTCTTCTTCCATTCCTCGTGAGTTCCTGTCTTATTCCCAAACTGTTCATAACAATGCCTTGCCTTCCGGATGGTGTCTTCTAAGGTCTTTGGTTCATCAAACTCAATCCTGTCCTAGTAGGTCTGAGGTAACCCACTAATAAAACGTTGCACTTTTACCTTTTCATCCTTTATGTAGGGTACATACCTTAGTAGCTCGAGGAATTTATTGACATATTCATCTATGGCGAGCTGTCCCAACCTGAGTTCATATAACTCCTTAGTCTTCCCATCCATGTATTTCTCTAACATATACTTCTTCCTGAAGTATTTCTCGAACTGTTTCCATGACAAGTCCTTCTCATGGACTCCTTTCACATTCCTAAGGTCTTCCCACCAAATGGAAGCCTTTCCATTCAGGTTGAAGATGGCTATTCGAGCCTTCAAGTTTTCAGAGTAGTCATGGACTCTGATGTACTTCTTTAAACCGAGCAGCCAAGCCTCAACCTCTTCTCCTTTCTTAATCTCTCCATTGAAAGAGGGTGGTTTGGCCTTCTTCAGCTCTTCAGGATCACGACTTTTGGAATGCTTTCGCTTCTTTCCTTTCCCTTGAGAATGTGAGCTAGTTTTTCTACTAGAAGATCCCTCAGAGTTGCTAGCTTCCTTTCCAGAAGACTCTCCCGATGAGTATCCCCTACCTCTAGGTTGGGCCTTCTTCGAGGTACTTCTCCTAGTGTGGTCACTTATGGGACCATGTTTTCAGATCTTAGGTGGACTTTGACTTCTCTTCACATGTCGTTGGTCCACATGGCTGGTTGCGGGTTCATGTTGCAGCTGCCTCTGTATGTCGGATAAGCTCTGCAACAAGACTGCATTAATTTGTGTTTGTTTTTCTTGTTCCTTTATCAATCTCTCATTGTCGGCCTTGCAACTCTATAATTCGGTCGTGAGGCTCCTTACGGTTTCAACCAGTTCCGGAGGGGTTTCCACCGCCCTCCTTTTGTTAGATTCTTCGTCTCTATTGTGGGAGCCATCCCCCACTTCATAACACGTCACCATCCTTTAGACTTGAAGTTTTCCCGTGATTTACTGACTACTCAAGTGCTGACAGAATGCTTATTGTTAGCTAACAGTCTATTAGTTTATGAACAATACACAGTTCAAATTTCTTAAATGTACACACACACAGTGGAAAGTTTCATTCTTTTCCTCAATAAAATTTTAACCAGACTCTTTAAGAAAGAGGTAAGATAGAGTGTCACTCTTAAAAGTATTCTAACTATGGTTTTTAAGCGACTTGTCCATGAGCCCAAGCAGGCCAAGTGTTGTAACCATGCTTTGGTACCAATTTGTAACACACCCACGACGGGGCATAAAAATTTCGTTCTCCTTTAATAATCAAATCCTCTATCCATGGTCTCTAATTTGGAAATCGGGGCCTAGCCCCTCCTTCTTCGGCGACCATCGCACATGACCACGGGTTAGGACCGAACGCCAAGGCCACAGGCGCCTATTCTGACACTTCGGAACTTCGAGCTTCGAGAGTTTTTTATTCATCACACGCTACTTCCTCCGAACTCCGAACTGGCGCGAAGGGATCAACGATGCCTACTCACCCTCAAGATCAATGACCCTCAATGACTTCGGGTCTCCGGGCTTCGATAGAATTCAAAACACTTCCTCGCAAAACCTCCAGAGTACTAATCCTCTGAAGTGCACCATCCGACGCCGCGTGTCCTCAGGGAGTTTGATAGTCCTAATTTACTTTGGGACTTTGACGTTCAGGAGTCCCGGATGCTTGCACAAGCTTTCCTCCTGAAGTACTCCATACCCGGAGCTCTAGCTCAAGCGCCACGCGTCCGTTGTAAATTGACGACTTAGTTTCATTTTGGGACTTTGACATTTAGGAGCTTAAGACTTTTCCGCAACCTTTTTCCTCCTAGAGAGTTTTCTTTCGGAATCATGGATCGTGCACCACGCGTCCTTCCAGATCAACGGTCCCAGTTTACTTTGGGGCTTTGACAGTTTCGAATACTCCAAAGTAGTTATCTCCCGATCTTTCACCTTCGAAGTAACTATCTCTTGAAATGGAAGATCTACTGACACCTGTCCTCAACTGACGGATGACTCAGATGAACTCCAGCTCTCCAACCTTCGGGAGTTCTTGTTCAACATATCCCCTTTTCTCTCGGAGTGATTTCACCTGAAGTCGATGATTTGTCGATGCGTGTCCTTTCTCTTTGATCGACGATACATAAGGACTCCGTTACTCCACAAATTTCCAAAGGAACTCGCGACTATCCACCTAACAACTTTTCTAGGTCTAACGGTCGTGATCCGACCAGTGCCGATGTGTTCGCCGATCGATGACTCACAATGATTGTGGGGCCCCAACATGCACACTCCTTATTAGAGAGCCCAACCCCCGCAATATGAAAAGTATTTGCCCAACTCGATTTAACCGGAGTCGTTGATCTTCCAGCCTAACGAGATCAACAATGTTGGTGAATTGCAAGCCGTGAACTAGCGCGTCCGCTAATTTCACCTTCGTGCTCGTCAATGATTCCCCACCATCGATCTCCGTTCACAGATCGACGGTTTTTAGTGATTACGGGGTCCAACCTCCACAATCTGGGAAGTGCTCGCTCGACTCTAGTCTAATCCCAGTGGTTGATCTTTCAACCCGATGAGATCAACGACGTTGGTTAATTGCAGGTCGTGAACTAGCACGTCCGCTAATTTCACCTTCGCGCTCCGCAATGACTCCCAACCATTGATTTAATCGAGCGTCTGGTGTTTACTTTGCGAAATCCAGTGGCATTTCAGTCGATCTGACGACCAAGATGGCTTCTCCTCCCGTTAAACAGCTCGCATCCATCTCTGTTGTCATATTCTTAATTCATCTATGGTTCTTGTTACTCCGGTAGTTCGGGTAACTTGATTATCGTAAAATTTGACATCTCCAAGTTTTGAGCTCCCGAGGTTCCGAAACCTTCATGAGCTAACTCCTTTAATGCAGGGTTTCTAGACTCAGGTCACATGGACCTTGAGATGGCTCTTGGACTATTAACCCTACTCTTAGTCGGGTTTTTGGTGAAGGACTTAGGTGCGACTTCAAAGTCTCTTAGACTACTGTCTGAAGGGAACGCCTCCCTAACTCGCAGAACTTCAAGCTCCAAAACAGGGCAAGGTAAACTCGTGAAGTTACCAAAACGGTAGCAGAGCCAAGAGGTTTGCTCCGACTATGAAACTGTGCTGAAATTTCCTGGGGAAACGCCTTCGAGGAATTAAATTGGCGCATATGGGCAATCAAGCAGAAGCCTAAGTTCTCAAGGGAACAAACACATACTCATAACTTAACCATTTCAATACAAAAACCATATATAAACACATAAACACACACATGCATTCATTATATCCAATTCAAAGCACAAGGCATGAAAACACTTATCAGAACCATAAGGCGTGATGCGACTACTGAAAGGGGTATTCATTTCCACCCAACCATAGGTTCAATCACTCCTAATGGCTTTACCACTGGCCACCCTCGAGCTTAGTCCACGATGCTTTGAGATTCAATCTCTTTCTTCCAGCTCAACGAAAGTTAGGGACGAAGGTTACTCTCCTTCTCCCAGTACAGAAATAGATAGGGACGAAGGTTACTCTCCTTCTCCCAACTCAGTCTCTATTTTTTCTGTGATCAAAACTCACTTTCCTCTTTTAGTCCTTCCTCAGACCTGAGAGTTTCGACTCTCGTCTCTGCACTCTTCGCAGGCCTTCCTCTACCCACCACGCTTCCTTTCTTGCCTTCCTCAACAAGATTGTGTGTGGCTCGAATTCCCAGTCCGTGGTCAGGTCTAGAAGCCTTACAGATGGGCAGTCTGCTCCATCCCCTCATTAACTTTTGAGGAGGTCTTCCCACCTACCAACCTGACTGTAATTCATTCCTGGGTTAGTGGGTTGTTCTGATCCTGAGCAATTAAATCCAACAAAGTACTGGTTTGGTGGAGGTTAACACAACCATTCTTGGTCCCCTCCACCATTTTTTCATAGCATTTGTGATCTCTTCTTAGCACATCCCATTTCCAGCAATCATACAACACGTATCCATTTTCTATTCAAAATAACATAATTTACATTCATCGACCTTTTATACAGACGTCCATTAAATCAAACATTCACACCTTTGAGTTTACCATAATTACTTGACCAATATAGTTATAATTACAAACTAGGGGAAACATGGTATTACAATTTGATAGCACGAATCCATTAATAACTCCCACAATCACCATATTTATGACTAATAAGGGGATGTATTACCCTCATACAAAGAATAATATAAGACATTGCCCACTAGAACCTTGGTTTTACCCAACATGGAAGATGCACTAAATGACTTCAAACTGGGAGCTTCATGCCTACCTTATTACACTAAGATGCCATGGATGCTTGTTTCCATTCCACCAGTGCAGGAGTTAAGATATCAATAGCCATACCCTGTAATTCCGCTCCAGAGAGGCCAGGGAGATCGGTGTTGGACCCATGGGGACTATCCAGAAAGGGGAATTCAACAAGCAGAGGGAAAGTAAGTTCTCAAGTAGCGAATCAACCCACGCCAAAGCAACCTCAGAGTATAACTAAACGGTGCTTGCGATGCAACTGGAACTATCTGGACGAAGAGAACTGTCCCCAAGCTTGTTCTTACCACGGTCACATGAACGGTACATGTCCTCTCGCTCTCGCTGTTTTTTTGCGTATTGCTTGCGTTGGACACTAGCATTTCATGTGGGTGCTTGTTATTTGAATCGATAAGACTATTCAGCCTATGAGGAACCTTTGGGTTGTTTTCTTCTTTCATGAGGTCACTAGTTCCATCCCCACAGACTCCCCTATTTCAAATTTTCAATGTGCGGGTACGTTTCGAATTTTCAGGTGATAGAGGGTTGTTCTCCTTGGCGCCTCCGCATCAGGGCATTGATGGGGAGTGGACGGATGCAAGCGGAGTGATAGTGTACAAATGGAATGAGAAAGACAAGAGACCCAACACTGGGATGAGTAATTGGAAAAAGAGATGGAGCTGCTGTGGAGAGTATGATGACATGGCAGCCCCCTGCAGACGTGGATGGCATGTGTCGTATGATGACGGTGTAACCCTATTCTAGACCATCTGCAATTTCCTCTCCTTATCTTGTATATGATGCCTCTTTTGTAGCAAAGTGCAGGAATGGAGTAGAATATGTTAAAATTCATACAAAATTACATGTCCTTTTCAAGTCGCATAAAATCGCTCAGACTCATTGCAGTAGCTGTGTTGATTTTAATAATATCGTTTGCTATAATCTATGAGGCAATTTAAGGAATGGGATTATTCTTTTCCACAATTCTGACTTGATAACAGAAGAGGAAGGGAAGAATGAAACTTGCATTTCTCTCAAGTTCTTGCAATGCGCGTCTCTTTTGCATATGGTAATTGTAAAGCTAAAACCAGTGGTCAAGGGTAAGAAGGGTATACCTGCAGGCTCATCATGTCCTTGTTAAACATGTTCAGTCTTTCTGTTTGAGTTGAATTTTTTGTTCCATTGAAGGTATATCGGCTACAATGGATTTTTTAATTGAGCAAGTGTTACATAGGGCTCATAAGCTAGTCTTGTTATGTTTGAAATCCTTGGAATAGCAAAATGAACCACAGTACACACAATGTATATATTATGTGAGTGTTGTTAGCACAAATTTCCACCCTCCAATTGAGCTGATAAACCTGTTATAACAGCGATGAAAACTTGGCTAATTTCAAGGAGTAACGGCCCTAAATTGTCACTGACCAAACCCCTCTCCGTTTGGGCTAGTGCTTGCTAGCCTCTGGGGGAGTCCCTAGGCACAATGAAGCGCCTTGCTTGCTGATCTAAGGTCTGATTTCTGTGTTCAAAACAAAAAATCAGTGAACTGTTTCGTCTTGGACAACGTGTAAAAGCGGTCCAAAACAGTGAGAAAATCGATTTTATATGCTTGGAGGGAACCTGCAGGGTTAGCACAATGATGATAGACTGGAAAGAAGATGAAAACTATTCAAAACAATAGAAATTAACCGTGATAAATAGTTCAGAAATTGACATATCAGATTACAAAATTACCATAATACTGCCAAGAAAAGGGGTTTGAATGACAAAAATACTGCAAGAAAAGGGGTTTGAATGACAAACACACACTTATTTATTGATCCGCTTACAAGAGAGCTAATTGCATCACACTTGACAAGCCTACAACCGATAATACAATGACTACTTTGCTAAAAGAGGAGCCACTAGACTAGAGAAAGAGAGAAGAGAATTAGAGAAACACTATGCTGCTACCTGCAAGAACCGACGGAATAACCAATGGCAAGCCTTCAATATATAGCTAGTGAGGGTGCACCTCCAAGGGAAGAAGAGAGGACGCATGAGGAGGATAATGATAGGAACTAGGCGCATGATGGAAGCATGTGAAAAGGCAAAAAACAAAGTATGAGTGCATGTAGAAGAGGAGTAGTGAGATAAGTGTGAGTGTGAGTTTGAATGCACATGGAGAGGAGCAGAGCGCATGGAGAGAGGATAATGAGTGCGCCATACAATTTTAAGGACGCATGAATGGAGTTAGGGGCGAGTTAAGTGAGAGTGAGAAAAATGCCCAAGTCAACTGGAGTGAGGGTGTAGGTGAAGGATACATTTCGCTACCACATGAGTGAAGCTCAGTTTAACTCAAACATGAGGGAGACTATACAACTAAACTCACACGACCCCTTCTCCCATCATTAATTAATTATCACATGCTCTAATATTTGGAAATATGTGCCCTAGATTAGGTGGAAGCCATATCATTTCATAGAGTTGCCACATGTCAACCTATGAGGATGCCACTTGGCAATCGCATGATGATGACCGGACTCGCTAAATATAGTAGCTTTGCTAAAAATATCCATTTAGTCCCAAAACTTTGAAACTTGTTGAAATTGACCCAAACTTTCCACAAATACTCTGTATGACTAGGGGAGCACCATCATGTGTCTACTGCTAAAATAGACACTGCTGAAAATAAAAAGTCCTCACATGTCCATGATATTATACTCATTGAATTTTATTTTCTGCAAGGAATTAACCGCAATCAATCACATGCGAAGCCTCGGTGTTCAACCCGCTTAAAAATAGAAAGTTGTCTAAATGCCTTTGATTTTATTTTCATTGATCTCGCCTTCTTGCAAGGGATCTGAATATGCGACAATCACATGCAGCCCCGGTGCTCGACTGTTAAAATAAATAACTGGGCCACATCTTCCTGTGAAAAGGTCCAAAAGACTTTGGATGTCTCGAGGATCAATACTGTGCTCTCAGAATTTGAATCTGGGCCTAGAGCAAAACCTGTTAAAAATAGAAATTTTTTGCATGTTGCTTGGAAAAGTGTCATCGAGCCTATAATCATGCAAGGACTCTCCCTGTATGCTTTGAACTGCTTCAAATTGTCAAGAGACCCACTAAAACCGTGTCTCTTAAATTTTAGCAACCCTTGTTATGTATATACTATACATTTCTCTCAAAATGCATGGACTAAGTCAACTCTGACTTTGAACTAAGCAACCATGTACCGATCATGTACCGCTTCATGGAACCAACCTCCTCAGCCAACATGCTTAAACCATGGGAAATCTCGTATGCCGTCCAAAAACGTCAGATGTCGTTCTTAACCCTCGAGATTTTCTAGGGTGAAAATCTATGGGTTAACAATGGTAACTCAAGGGGACAAGATCCCCCAGTGGGATGTCAATAACCATAAGAATATCTATGTCTATATACTCAAACTGATTCCATGTGAGAACTCTGTAAGATGTAAATGATGATGTGTGAGAAAATCATGTACCAAATAGACCCCTGTAACTGTGTGGAAGGAGAAGAGGCCCTAGAAATTGATCAAGAAAAACCTGTAAGTTGACTTGTAATACCAAAGCCTGCCCAATGGGCCATGGAGTCAAAGCATATAATCCTCCCATTGAAAACTGAAAACCAAGGGGTCTCATCCAAACTGCATTTGCTACCATCCAACAATGTACACTCCTCCCCGTGGCAAATGTGTTTATGTTGACACAAGGGAGAGTGTCATCATCCGATGTCAATAATGTAAACACCTCAGGAAGAGCGAAGGAACGCCACCAATAGTGTCAATGGGTCCCGAGGTACGAGCACAACTCGACACTGTGAAAGATGTTTTGAAATCGAACAATGACAAGGATCATCCAATCAAGGCTCAATGATACTCAACCTTGTCGGATGTGAAATAACCGCCAATGAGGCTAACGATTACTGGGCAGTTCTACTTTTGGGTCATTTGAAGATAATGTGTCGAAGTCAATACAAGATGACCTGCTAATAAGAAGAGTAATGATGTCTCTTCCCTCAACGCCAAGTGATAACTTAAGAAGATCAAGATGAAAGAACCAAGTACCATATCTCTATGCTAGATGAGGGGGGGGATGACCGACTCAAAACATAGGACTCAATGATAAGAGATGAGGAGACAAGACATAAGACGACTCAATACACTCCTATGTCTCCTCAAACAATTCCATCCTAAAGGCTCAATGTTTCAGGAACAATGAAAAATGGATCCCCCATCTAGGCTCCCTCTAATTGATAGACACAAAGGCTCGACATGTGTAACATAGACATTCAAATTCTGACCCAGAAAAAACATTAGTGGACAACCATTTATTCAAGAAAGAAAGACACATAAGACACAACCACCTAAGTCACACGATACGTCCAAACCCCCTCCCGTGTCTGACACGACACATGAAGACATCGCGGTCCGACATATGTACGGATAATGTCCTGTTGACATGACACGTTCCAAACACGTGTTCCACACTTACCCTTAGCATGTCCCAAAAACAAGACATGTGTCCTGCATGAGAAGGACTCGGGCTCATTTTTTCTCATGCAAGTTGGAGCTTTGAGGTATTTTGGTGTGCAACTAAGGGTTATTTTGCCTTACTAATGCTATTTAAAGAGGTCCCCACCCTCCATTTCACTCCACTTAGATTAATTAATAAATTCTTAAAGTAAAAGGATGAACTTATCCTTTTACTTAAATTTTTAACATTACCATTAATTGTTTCAAGATGTTTGAGAGTGGTTCCAACTTCATTGACTTCATGGAGAAAGTAGAATTTTAGGTCCCATTCAAAATTCAGCCAGTAATTTAACAATTTTCAGATTTCAAGATTACAGATTGCACGTTTCCACTAGATTCTATCATGTATGAGGGTATGAACTGGTATTTAATCAAGAGAACCAAGCCCTTATGTACCTCAATGTTGGTGGCATTGATTGCTGAACTCTTTTGTCACAACCCCAAGAAAATGTACCCTTCACTCAAGTATAAACTCTTTGTTGAACTCTTCTCTTTGTCATCGCGTCAAGTGACTTAGTGGTATGTGTACCACCAACTTCTGTCTTATATACAAGCAGAGAAGAGTGGTTGAAGGGAAAGACAAAGATGTGGGATGTGTTTCGTGATATTGGCTTCAACACTGTTGAGTTGGCATTAGCCAATCCTGGGATCTTAATGAACAAGTGCTAGAGTCAATCACTTTTGATGGTGATCCTCTTGAGGGGTCTTTCTCCACATCAACAAATGCATGCATTGTATTGGATATAGGGGAGGAGGGGGTGGATGGAGGAGAGAGCAAGGGTAGTGATGCCAATCTTGATGATTATGACATGGAGGACCATTGACAGTCATGACTCCATGAGCTATGAGATTCTTCCATTCACGGTTCTATAATTCTAATTCTATGGATATTTTGTATTTGTCATTGGCATTCCACCTATAATATTAATGACTCTAACTCAATATCTATCTACAAATGTAATACACTTTGATTTTGATGACTTGATGAGATTGAGAATGTTGTAGCTTATGGTTCTGATTTCTTGTGTGTTTAGTGTTTTTCATTTGATCATCATTGATGTTAAATGTACATGTTACATGTTTTGTATCATGTAAATCTTCTAGTTTCTAACAAAATATGAATCTTATGTCTATATTTCATTTTTTTTTTTATATAATATAATAATTTATGTTAATAATAATAATCATCATCGTGATATATATATATATATATATATATATATATATATATATATATATATATATATATATATATATATATAATGTCCTCCGTCCTGTTGGTCATACTGTGTCGATAATTTGTATTTCCATGTCCTTCCGGGTGGTTCCGTGGTCCACGCGGTCTCAAGGACTAGGACGCACCACATGCCGATATAAGTAGGCAAAAATCAACTACACTTATGCAAAGGCTGAAGTAGATAACCGAAGGGAAAAAAACTCAAGACGTTGCAAGGAAAATGTAGATTGCGGTCCTAAAACTATAAAAATTAGCAAGAAGGAAACACTGAAATGACAATGCGGAAAGGAAAGACTACTACCCTAGACCCAATTTTTTTTTACCTCAAAGCTGCTGTGATTAAATCATCATACTCAAAGGACCAATGTAACCATGCAACCAAATGATCAGTTCGATGAGAGAGGTCAACAAAGTCAATCTTCCAGGGGGACCCACCATGAAATCTCATATGACCCAAAACTGCCTTGATGTACTTGTCGGTGAAGCCATAACTAAAGAGTGCCAGTAGACTGAAGGCTGGTTGGGACTTAGAACATGGTGTTTCAATAGTAATAAGCTTAGTCATAGGGTTTGCCGAACCTAAAGCTTGAGGTTCGAAATTCGACGAACCTCAAGGTTTGCCTAACCTAATGCAGAACCTGAACGAACTCGAATGTGTGCCCAAATTCGAACCTTAGGACGAATTTGAAGGAGAATTTTATTGAGGTTCGGGATAAGGTTTCATTAGGGTTTAGTTTATATAGCCGAACCTCATCCGAACCTTATTGGAAAATTCGAACCCGAATCGAACCTAATCATTGCCGAACCCGAACCATGTGACTTAGGTAATAAGTAGGAAAGCATGAGAGTTGAAACTCTTGGCATCTACTTGTTGAAATACCTCCATCATTGTGAGCTCAACTGGGTCATGGTGGACTCTAATATCCAAGCATTGATCAATCTTAGGATCCTGAAGAACAACCTCAGGATGCAGAATAGTATGCAAAGTGTAAGGGACATCATCCTCCGATTGAGCCAAAAGCGGCTCCTCTTGTTGTAATGGTATTGGATCAAGCTATTCTTGAACCACTGCTTTTCAAGGAAAGGATGAAGCCTCTTCTAAGATGGGCATAGATGAAATCCCCTGTTGATTGATCTCTACTTGGTTAACCCGTGGTTCCTCCTCTTGAAACTTTTCATCCTCTTGAAGTTTTTCATCTTCACTAATGGGAGGAACCAATGAACACTCTTGAGTATTCAAATCTTCACCTTCATCTTCTCGGAACTCTATATGTGACTCAAATGGTGCAGCCATTGGTTCCATATCATTTAAAATTGGGCTATCAGCCTATCATCCTCCTTTTCATCTCTAGGAACTTGACATGGTGCAAGTTGTGGTTCATCTTCGATAGCACAAACTTCTTGCACTTCTGTAACAACCAATGGTTGAAGATCATCAAGTGGAGTTACTTTCACTGGTTGGTCTGGAACATGGATCAGAGGGAGTTCATAAGCTGCAAGATGATTTCTTTCTAACTTGACAACGACAACTTGCGCTTCCTCCAAACTTTGAGGGTCTTCATTCCCGAGAAAACCACCAAAAATACCATCAAATGCCTCAAGATAGTAAATTAAACCAATAGTTTCATTAGGCCTCTCTCTATAAGGAATTCGATTGTAAAATTTGAAAAAACAATTGTTAAATTGACAAACAATTTCACTTTCATGCTTTTTAATAATTGAAAAAACTGTGTATAAGAAGAAAATGTCCTGTGTGTTTGCCCATCTTTCAATGAATTTCTCTTGGAAGGAATCCCATCCATCAATGGAAGCATCCGGAAGGGACTTGTACCATGCTCGTGCCTCCCACTCGAGGGTCGGCACAAACATCCTCATCACCACATCTTCATGCTCCATATTAAAATCGCCCACCACTTGCAAAAATTTAACCAAGTGATCCTCAACTGATTCTCCCAACCTCCCTAAAAACAAAGGTATGCATTTAAACCACTTAGTGCAAGCAAGTCATGAGGATAATCTGGGAATGCAACAAAACTTAGTGGGTCAAAAGCAAAAAATCTCCACCTTACTGGTGGCCTCACAGTTGCATCCATATTGTTAGCCTTAGATAAAAGAAAGCACAACTACCACCTACTACTAGCTCGAGATGAAAATAAAAATAAAGATGAAGATGTCGAAGATACACTCACCATAGTGCTTGTCGAAAAAGAACTTACCTAAGAATTCTTATGCTTACCAACTTTGAGAGGAGTTCTTGGTGAAAAAGTAGTCTTGTTTCGGGAAAGATGTTAGAGTTCTTTCAAGCTCAGAACTAGATCTTGTACGAGAATCGTAACCGGATCATCTTCTTGTGTAAGTTCCCCTGTGGAGTCATCCCTATATCCTGTGGAGTTTCCAAGTGAGTTAGAAAAAATAAATCAATTAAAGTAAAATCTCACCAATGTCGTTGTTACCAACACTAGCGTTCCCCGACAATGGCGCCAATTTGTTAGCACAAATTTCCACCCTCCAATTGCGCTGATAAACCTGTTATAACAGCGATGAAAACTTGGCTAATTTCAAGGAGTAACGACCCTAAATTGTCATTGGCCAAACCCCTCTCCGTTTGGGCTAGTGCTCGCTAGCCTCTGGGGGGAGTCCCTAGGCACAATGAAGCGCCTTGCTGGTTGATCTAAGGTCTGAGTTCTGCGTTCAAAACAAAAAATTACCAAGCTGTTTTGTCTTGGACAACATGTAAAAGTGGTTCAAAATAGTCAGAAAATCGATCTTATACGCTTGGAGGGAACCTACAGGGTTAGCACAATCATGATAGAATGGAAAGAAGATGAAAACTATTCAAAACAATCGAAATTAACCATAATAAATAGTTCAGAAATTGACATATCAGATTACAAAATTACCATAATACCGCCAAGAAAAGAGGTTTGAATGACAAACACACACTTCTTTATTGATCCGCTTACAAGAGAGTTGATTGCACCACACTTGACAAGCCTACAACCGATACTATGACTACTTTGCTCAAAGAGGAGCCACTAGACTAGAAAAAGAGAGAAGAGAATGAGATAGACACTATGTTTCTATTGCAAGAACCGACGAAATAACCAATGGCAAGCCTCCAATATATAGCTTGTGAGGGCGCACAATGCACATCCAAGGGAAGAAGAGAGGACGCATGGGGACAATAATAATAGGAACTAGGCGCATGATGGAAGCATGCGAAAAGGCAAAAAGCAAAGTATGAGTGGATGTGGAAGAGGAGTAGTGAGATAAGTGAGTGTGAGTTTGAGTTTGAGTGCATGGAGAGGAGTAAGTGTGCATGGAGAGAGGATAATGAGTGCGCCATACTAGTTTAAGGACGCATGAATGGAGTGAGTGGCGAGTTAAGTAAGAGTGAGAAAAGCGCCCAAGTCAACTAGAGTGAGGGGGTAGGTGAATGATATATTTAGTTGCCACATGAGTGAAGCTCAATTTAACTCAAGTATGAGGGAGCCTATACGACTAAACTCATGCGACCAAACTCATGCGACCCCTTCTCCCATCATTAATTAATTATCGCATGCTCGAATATTTGGAAATATGTGCCCTAGCTTAGGTGGATGCCACATCATTTCGCAGAGCTGCCACATCATTTCGCAGCACTGCTGCATGTCGACCTTTGAGGATGCCACTTGGCACTGCATGGATGATGACTGGACATGCTAAATATAGCAGTTGCTTAAAATATCCATCCGATCCCAGAAATTTGAAACTTGTCGAAACTGACCCAAACTTTCCACAAATGCTTGGCATGACTAGGCGAGCACCATCATGTGTCTACTACTCAAAATAGACACTGCTGAAAATAAAAAGTCCTCACATGTCCATGATATTATACTCATTGAATTCAATTTTCCGCAAGGAATCCGAATCCGCAATCATAATCGACATGCGAGCCTTGGTGCTCAACCTTAAAAAATTAGAAAGTTTTCTGAATGCCCTTGACTTTATACTCATTGATCTTATCTTCCTGCAAGGGATCTGAATATGCGACTAGAACCGACATGCGAGCCCTGGTGCTCGACGGTCCACCTGCTAAAAATAGCAATCTGGGCCACATCTTCCCGGAAAAGGTCCAAAAAACTTTGGATGCCTTAAGGATCAATACTGCGCTCTCGGAATCTGAATCTGGGGCCTAGAGCAAAGCCTGCTAAAAATAGAAATTTTTTGCATGTCGCTTGGAAAAGTGTCATCGAGCCTATAATCCTGCAAGGACTCATACTGTATGCTCAAAACTGCCTCAAACTGCCAAGAGACCCACTCAAACCGTGTCTCCTAAATTTTAGCAGCCCTTGTTATGTATATACTATACATTTCTCTCAAAATGCATGGACTAAGTCAACTCTGACTCTGAACCAAGTAACCATGTACCGATCATGTACCTGCCTCATGTGGGAACCAACCTCCTGCTCAACATAAGTGCTAAACTCTGGGGAAATCTTGGTATGCCGGCCAAAATGCTGCATGCTGGCTCTTAACCCTCAAGATTTTCAAGGGTGAAAATCTAGGGGTTAACAAGCGTAGAGCACAACTCCAAAAGAGACAACAGAACTTCCTCCAAATAACTCCTTGAAGTATAGGAGAACCTCTTCCAAATACCCCAATATATTCATATATCTAGATGATATGTTCCTCATAATGGCTATATTGACTTCTATATATACCTATTTTAACTCATTGCACACGTGGGCCCTTTATTAGGCTGACCCCTATTACATATACAATGTACATTTACCCCATATATGTTTCCCTTGGAGTCATATCAAGTCTTCACTTCTCAAATTCCATCATACTTTCCTCATGGTTTTGGAGGGTTCCAATTGGGCTATGGTATGTAATAATGACATCGTCCAAGTGACCTAGGGCATCAATTGGGCCGTGGTATTGTAAATTTTTCTAAACCATGGTCAATAGAATCTACACTGTAAAAGTATTCCTACAAGAAACTAAACAGCTGAAACTAAAAGACCTCTCAAAATTGCTCTCTGTAATAAATGCTAGAATCTATAAACACATCATGTAGAAAACAAATAAAAAAACTCAATAGCCGACCGTCAAAACTTGTCACTGTTTTTCATTAATTCTGAATAAG
>SNQJ01S0150050.1:7332-17868 GCA_010110895.2 Picea sitchensis | reverse complement strand
CGAGGAAGAATGATCCCCTTGAAATCCCGAAATAGCAACGTAGGGATAAGTATCGATCGACGGATGAGATCTCGTCGGAAGATCTGCGGTCATTCACGACCGTTAGGTTGGAGGAAGAAACGAGTGCGTTACATGCCTTAACCGTTTTCCTTTATCTTCGTGAGTAGCGAAGAAATCAGGACTGTAGATCCCCAAGGTCTATGAGAGTATCTAGACCATTGGTTTCTCCACGTCCAAGGAGCAGTGGGAGAGTGCACAATGTGGGACCGATTTGAACCATCAGATCTTAGTTAGAAAACCCGACAGTCGTTGGATCTGTCAGGAGATACATGAGGGTTAAGCCTTCGTGAATAGGGGCGAAAGTCCCGAAAGAGGAGTCGGTATCAGGAAATCGGAAATCGAGAATTCGGGAGTCCCGTTGACAAGAGGTCAGGATCTCGTATTGATAATTCCTGAAGGGAATAAGACTGTGGTCTTATGAGAAGTGGTCATACTGGCCAAGGCATAGCTCGGGGGGGGCTAATTGTTGATCGAAGCTTGTTCGGCCCTTCGTCATTTTGGTACCCGAAATACCGAAGGACATGTTCCCCTTGTGCTCGCAAGTCTTGAAATCTCGACTTGCGAACTCCTGAAATGATAGCGCGTGGTTAAGTTAAGTGTTTACGGAGTTTCAACACCTGGGGTGTCTAGATGCGAGTCCTCTCATACTCGTGAGTTCTGAAGTGATAGTGTGGGGATGAGTTAGGATCTTTCTATGGTTCGATACCTAGAATATCCTTTCTATGCTAAGATACACGACCGAGATCCCTTCGGAGGATCCAAGGTCTGTAATGACCGTTAGACTTGAGGGAGAGACGCAAGCATTAATGCCATGACCATTTTTACCCTTGCAAGAAATGAAGAAATCGAGACCGTAGACCCCATGATCCATGGAAGTACCTGGATCGTCCATCTATAGAGGACACGTGGCTACTGGTAAGCGCTTCGACGTTTCAGCACCTAGGAAACCAAAGGGCAAGAACCCTTGTCTTCGCGAGTCACGAAATCCCGATCACCGAAACCCCGAAATGGCGTAAGGTGTGAATGAGGTTAAGGAAAGCTGGGATTTGATCATGACCATCGATCATCCCGAAAATATCACGACCATTGATCTTGGATGAAGGTCGTCGCTGTCCATCGGAGGGACACGTGGTTGTCAGTCGACGTTTCAGCGTTTCGGCATCCGGGAAACCAGAGGGCCAAGAAAATTTGCCCCCGCAAATCGTGAAATTTCGATACCCGAAATCCCGACGTGCTTGGTAATAGAAAAGAGAAGTCCCGAAGAAATCTATGCCGTCCATCAAAGGAGATGCGTGGTGAGCGGTCAGTGTTCAGGGAAAAGTCCTGAAATCTCGTGGACCATTGGATCCACACTCTTAAGAGACGTCGATCTCTTACACGAATTCCCATAACAGAATTTAGAGATTTGAATGACAAGGAGTCTTGGAGTCGTTTCATTTCGAACTCCCGAGTACCGAAACCGCGAAAGGATCCATATCGTTGGATCAGGGGAGGCTTACAGTCGTCGATCTCCCTTTGGAGGGAAACTTTGGAGACCTCGGAATTTTCGGGGATTTGAATGGGGAAAGGTAGAAGTCATGTGTCGCAACTCCCCGAATCGCGAAAAGCCGATAAGCGCTTGGCTGGCTTAAGCGCGTGGACACGAAACATGGTCATGTGGACAGGACCCCAAGCGGGAAACTTGCCACTCGCTAGCCCTGTCGAGGTTTGGCGTTTCATTGTTTTGAGCTTTGGGATTTGCAAAGTTGGAAGACTTGACGTTCTGGTAGCACTGAGTCGCGAGGTGCGAAAAGACGCCATACTGGTTCGGTCCATAGTCGTGATCCACAATCACATGGAGGTGGACATATGAGGAACTAGCTGACGCTAGGCCCCCCGTAAGTATTTCAGAGATTTTGATCCTCGAGAAATAGGTGAAAAGTTTACTATGCCTTAGTGGGTGTGTGACAGACCCCCCTTCACTGCACATAGTCTCTCATGCTCCAGTGCACTTGGTTGACCAAGATATCCTCCCAGTTACTCCATGAGTGCTCACAACAACCCTCATAAGGCTCTTGAGACAATTTCTCAAAAGAGAAAATTCTCTACAGGTCTACAACCCAATTTTCAGGTACACAAGTCTCTTTCTCAACATAAAACACAACCAAACAATGGTTTCCTTCAAGCACAACATAGATGGTGCTCTTTCCAACATGCAACTCCCTTTTTGTCCAAAATTTGCATCCAAAACATGTCTCTATTCTGCATACGAATATCATCTTTGCCCCTTGCTTGCTTGCTTGACTTGACTTGTACTCTTCCCCAAGATGATTGTACTTCAACCCATGCTCTCCAATAACTATGGGATGTGACTTCTCACACCCACCCTCTTACATGAGTTAAATGGTTGGTTTTGGGAACACTCAACAACAAATAGAAGGCTATACACAACGATAATATAATTTCAGGAATGTGGGTTGGATTAATACCCATGAATAATTTCCCCTTGGACCTCCTATCTCTTGTGGAGTCATAGCCCCCCATCGTTCTTCATCCCTTTTGTATCATAACCAACAATTACTATTTTTATTTATTATTTCAATGCACATAATATACCATTCGACTTCTGTCCATATAAAACCAATATAGGCTCTTAGCCACACACATTGACTCACCAACCTAAATCTCATTTATACAATTACATTATAATACATGGGGATTAATACAGGCTTTTCTTGGTACTTAATTTTCTCCTCATGGTTGCACTTGATGCTCAGATGGACAACTATGATATGGTCTTTGGTACTATCGTGGTTGAAGTTGTTCATGGTTAGCCTAGCCTAAAACTCACACATTTCACGGTGTCTTTTTATTGTGATGTTGGCTTATGGTGGAATTTGTTAGGGGATACCACTTTTATTTTCATGATACAAGAACTTTATGTGGTATATTCCTTATGAGCACACATGTGGAAGGTGGTTTATTACTATGGAGCAACCCCTTTTATCTATAAAACTATCGTATGCACCATCGTCCTTTTCCTTTGCTTTCATTGACCACGACTTCATCCAAGGAGCATGTGACATTAACATTTGTGCTATGTGGGGCTGTCACTGTCCACTTCAAGTTGCTTACCTCTTCACCAAGAAAAATTTCAAGGGCCATACGATGTATATGGAGGAGATGCTATAACATTGAGCCATGTTTTGCAACCATTTTCTCAAGCACAAGTCAACAAAAGTACTGATTTCCTTAGAAGTTAGTTTGTGGACACTTGGAGGTCAAAGTCAATTGACCACAACAAGGAGGTTGTTAGCTTCTTGGCTATGTTTGGAAGTTGTTGCTTAATTAACTCATTAGTTTATTATTGTTGAAATTGTTTCATGGAGTTAATTAATATGTGAACATTAGTATATTGTTTTCCTTATGGAGGATGATTATTTTATTGTAACCTCTTGGAGGAAATTGTGGGTCTCAATAAACTTATTGCTACTTTTAGTAAGCAAGTTGTTGAGAAGATTATTTTGTTGTTCTTCCTTGGAGAGATTAGTGGATCTTGGAAAACAATTCATTGTTTATTGTAAAGGGAGATGGAGCTTAAACCTATATAAGGGTTTTCTCTCTCCATTTGTAATGGGATTTGGTGAGTGAAAGAGCTCCAAGATTGTCGAAATAAAGTGTCTATTCTTTGTCTAAAGCTTTATGTATTATATGTTCGATTTCTTTATGTGTGGCATCTTGTTCTAGGTGCACCATTAGAAGCTCTATTTTGCAGGATTATTGATGCCAAAGTCAATCAAAGGGCCATAGAAGAGCATGGCTGCTACATTGGAAAGAGCTAGGGTAATTAGTTTCTTCTCTATTCTCCCATATCTCTTTTGTGCTGCTTACCTTCAAGATGAAAACATTATGTACTTAGTCTAATTAAACCATTGCATCCGTAGATAATCTTTGGTAGGGGCCACCCTTATGATTGCCTTGAGTAGTGGATCTTGGATAGACCAAATTAGGGATGCTAAAGGGCACACGATCTTAACCACTTATAACCCTTAATCTTTCTTTAGAACCACCCTCTGAAGTTGCATGAATAACCCCATAGCTCAAGCAAATAAAGAAACTTATCTTCCCTTTCATCCATCACCCAAAAAATACAAAAAATCTTAAAAACATTTTCCTTTTTTCTATATGTTGCTAAGCTCTCTCTTGCTCCCACTCCATACTACACACATTGAGCTTAGTCAACCATTGGGAAGCCCCCTAGTCTAAAGTGAGAAAGACAAAGCTACTGAAATGAAAATGGGTAGCTTGCCTAATTTTCCCTTGGGGTCTCACACTTGTGATTTGGAATTTTGCATCAAGTGAAAACCTAAGAGGTAACTCTGTCCAAGTTTGCATTCATGAATACAAAAGGTTCTGCAGATCTCATGCAGAGTTTAAATTTATAAGGTCTATGTGCCTCAACAAGCTGAGTACAGGCTCCTTCTGCTCTGTTTAGATTGGTTTCAAAGCTATGTGTGTTTTCTAGAAGTGCCAAAGCCAATGCTTAGCAACAGAAATAATTCAATTCTGTCCCTGCAGCTCTGTTTCCCCAATTCAAATATGCCAATATGAACAACAACACTTTGTTATTAGCAAATCAACATCAAAAAATTTAATTCCAGCTCTTTATAATTGTGTTATGGCAATTGGACAACGCACTCTACAATGCAAACGTGCATATACAACAATTCATTAACCACAGTATGTTTTACTTGTATACTCTGCATATATATATTTTTTWAAATATAAATAAAGAATGCTCATACTCCAATTAAAACACAAATGTGGTTACACATATAYCTTCAATGCCAAAGAATGAATAACGCACTCATTYTCGTTGTTTCTCACCATAGCCCAACGATATATYTATATTTACGATTATTTTGGTAGGTGCTCRACCCAACGCACAGCTYGGAGAGCTCACTGTTTGCATACACATTGATGAATGGTKTTTGGAACAGCTCCAGCGATGGCTGTAGGTACTACAACGTATTGCAGAGGGAGTGTGAGACATCCCRCACTATTACACATAGTTTAATAGACTACGTGTAATAGAGGATGAGATGCCAATTATKCTGTAGTTAACGAACCAGCAATTCCATAAGGTTTGCACAGCTAACAATTAGCTAACCCAGCGAACAACATCCGTTGGAGTCACTGTGGTTACTAAACAGMRAGGCAATCAAAGAAAATGAACTGAATGAAATGCCAATATATATTTACTATRCCAGCCAACGGATTAGGGAAGAATCGATGCAGTTCTGGAGTARTTCTTCTGGTTTCAACAATACCCAAACAACAGTTAAAACCCAGCACTGAASAAGCATACCAAAACTCAATCATAGAGCAGTTTAAACACACTATTAGACAGATTTTACCCTATAAACCCMAACAGAAAAACCATCGTTTGGTGGGGGTTTTATTAAGCTYAGGAAATAGTTAGAGAGGGGTGAGCTTTACACAGATTCCTTGTATTATTACTCACTGGCATTATTGCAGATTSCTTTGGCGCAGGGACAACCTTCTARCTTCGGTGGGTCTTCTTTTACCAAGTCCTTCATGCTTCTACACCTGCCCTTCTTCCCCATTTCCTTTCCATCTCCCTCAGTTTTGGGGTCGTTCCTTCATCAAACAAGGTCCTCCTTTGTTATAGAGCTGCCTTGAAATTCCAACCATTAAGGTGATTAGTTCACCTTAATGAGGCCCTTGGCCTTTCATCTTCAAGCCGTTCACTGACTTCAAACCTTGCTAATAAATTAGTTTTTTTACAAAGTTTGGAATGAGGATTTTAAATCATCTCCGTCTTCCACACACATTAGTACTCAACCTCTCCCACCTGATCAATGATCTTTGCAACTTCCTTCTGTGATTCCATTAACAAATCAATGCTCTTCTTCAAATTCTTTCTTCTGACAGAAATGGGAGGATTCTCTTTCATTATCATCCCCGTTGCCTTACTGAGCTCTGTCCCTGATAATTCTTTCATGATTTCTCCATCCAAATCATTCCTAATCAGATTTTGATACGCAAATTGTAGGTAAAAAGGGATTCCATCACCAACCCTCTGAATGACTACTTTCCACTAAGAAATCACCGTCATCTTCATGTCGAAGGAAACTTCCAATCGATCACAAGGGGTTTTCAATTTTATCACTTCTACTATTTGAACTTCTCCGATCCCTTTGATGGTACTGTCATTCTATCTTTCAGATATTTAACACTAGCTGGTTGTGTTGCCATACTGAAATTAAACCCAGTGTGATTTATTTTCACCTTGTGTGGTTGCATGCTTTTGCCTGTGTGCTTGTGTGGATCAGCTGACAGGGTGATGTAATTGTATTTCAGTTTAATAACAAGAAACCATGTGTGTTTTTATTTTCCACCTTGTGTTTGTGAATGGCCGTGTTTTTATTGCTTCCGTTGCTTGTTTGAGTGCTTTGCACTCCGTGTGGTCTAATTGACAGAGCAAGGTTGAGATCAGGGTACAATAAGTGAGTAGAGCAGTGCATGTGAGTTTAATTGGCTGTTAGTCTGCTGTGCACTGTTGAAGGGGGTTCATAGTTTTGCTCCTGAGTCATAGAATCTTTAAAACTCCTGAGTGGGTGTGGATGAGGTCGGATGTAAATTCTGGATGCTTTTAACAGCACAGCAACCTCCCTCATGGCGCAGTGGCTTAGCAAAAGGACCACCATAAGTTACTATAAACAGCTTTAAAAAACACATCATCAACCGGCATAAAAAAGTGCCACAAGTATTTACACAAAAGAGAATAGTTGTACTTAAACTGAAGTTATATACTTCAAGAATGCAAATGGGAACATGCTACATGAGATTGCTGAAAAAACAATTACAGACACAAAGCATACAAAAATGGCCCTTTAAACAGCCTTTATTTTTCTCATCTTAAATAGTTTTAGATATTATATCCCAAACAGATTGTATACAAAAGATTTTCTCCAAGTTTGCATTCATGACTACAAAAGATTTTGCAGATCTCCCTCTTCCACTTATATTACTATTCAACTTCCCTTACCTGATCAATGATCTTTGCAACTTCATTCTGTGATTCCATTAATGATTCAATGCTCTTCTTTAAATTCTTTCTTTTGACAGAAATCCGAGGGCTCTCTTCCATTATCATTACCAGTGCCTTACTGAGCTCGACCCCTGATAATTCTTTCATGATTTTTCCACACAAATCATTCTTAATCAGGTTTTTATAAACAAATTGTAGGTACAAAGGGATTCCATCACCTACTCTTTGAATGACTACTTTCCAATAAGCTATCACCCTCATCTTCATGTTGAAGGCAACTTCCAATCGTTCCGAAGGGGTTTTCATCACTTCTCCTACTTCAACTTCACCAATCCCTTTGATGGTGACTGCCTTTGTATCACTCGGAGATTTAGCAGTGGCTGGTTGTGTTGGCATACTGGAATCAGAAGTAGTTTGTGTTGGCTTACCGAAGGGGCAAAAACTAGGCTGTGGTGGCGCACCAAAAGTAAATGCAGGTGGAGGATTTTGTTCTTCAACAATTCTACGCACTCCCTTCAAGAATTGATCTTTCTGCTGCAATAGTTGGGTGCAAGTTTCCAGGTAAATTGGATTCAATGTGAAGTCCATAGATTTCTCCATCTCTATCATTTGATTCACATACTGAATGCACTCCTGTTTTCTCTTTGAAACCAGAGCTCGAGAGGCTCTTGTTGCTGCTGTTAGGAGGCAGGGATAACTATGAAAATTCAAGTCAATCACCTTGATAAGCAGCTTCTCCACATACTCCCAGACTTCACCAGTTAACCCAAGACTTCTCCTCAGCATCCCCTCAATGGGGTTCTGCAACAGGTTTAGAAAGACGGAACGGGGTAAGAAATTGGGAAGACAAACCCCTTTTGCTTCTTCCCACATCTTGGTCTCCTGTACCAGAAAGTGTTTTTTGTCTTCCACACTGATATGGCTCGGCAGCCCCTGGTAGTAACTCTCAAACATCTCCTTTAAACGGGCAGCACAATGCATGTCAGATTCTTCTGAAAATTCTCTGTAGTCTCCTTCTATGAGAAGCTTGTTTAGTGAATCCTCCAATGCATTCATCTGTTTCATAAAAACAATCATGGCCTCACCAGCATTAGGTATATGCTGTGGCAGGTCACGCAATTCTGATTGCCTCTGCAAAACTGTTTGGTCGATTTTTTTAACTATATCAGGAAGACACTGGCTGATGCTCTTGGCTTGAATCTGCATAAGTCTCTTGGCCAACACAGGGATACCCACCATGGATTTATCGATCATATTCAGCCCGTGATGTGATCTAAACAACTCGGCTTCTCTCTTCTTGGCCTCTTCATGCGATTCATCTCTCACCCTTTTACGAACATAGACACAACCCAGTCCTCTGTTCACGGCACCCATAAGCCCTTCAGGAACGTCATCGACTACAGTGACCACAGTCAAAGTTCTTTCACCGTTTTTGTCCACCTGCTGTGACATTTTTATGGACTCACAGGAACGGAAATCCTCAGTAGCTGATAACACATTGAGGATTATGTTCTCTTTGGGAGAAATATATCTCATGATAATTTTAGAGATTTGTTGGTACATATCTTCTCGCTCCCTAGTGATGCTGGGTAAGTCCACCATTGTCAAATCCGGGCCATCAATCTTTTTCACATGAAAAGTTATGGGTGTATGGCAGATACCCTTACTGGTCCCTGCAATCTCCTCTGCAACCGAATGGGGCATATCTGTTATTTGAGATTCTGTGATATGCTGCTTCTTATCCTTATATTCAATAAAATTTCCACAATCATCTGCCTCGGTTTTCTGCAATCTTATAATAAGAGGGACTTCCGTACTGCAAACGCCGAAGGTTATTCCTGCCAAGGACTCCAATACACTGGTCTTGCCACTTGATTGATCTCCCACCACCACAATGCTTGGCAGTTCAATACCTTCTTCCATAATATTGAGATTACGAAGCTTGTGTACGACATCCAACAGGGGACGAAGGCTGTGGCTGTAACTCTCATTCAAATTCGATGTCTCTTGGTCCTCAAACTGCAAATCCTCAACTGTTTCAGGCATGGCTGAAGTTCCCAGAATGCTATCCATCTCTGCAGCTGGTGCCATTGTAGGCTAGTGGGGATTAATGAAGACCCTTTTGAAGGAACAAGGGACGCAATAATGCAGGGAGACGTGAAAGCCAAGGGAAAGGGGCTTCTAAATTCATGGATTTATGGAGAGAAATGCGATAATATAGCAATGTCACTGTTCATTTTGCCTGTTCGTGTGCCTGTTCGTTGCAATGAGGAAAGCGAGCATCTTGGAGGGAAGGAGGAACGTCCTTCAAAAGTTGAAACGGCCAACTTTTTGCCTTGCCTTTCTTCATAGGTCTCGTCCGCAATTTTTTATACTTTATATTATATTATTACAAGAAACAGACGTTGAAAATAAATAATATTTATTATTAATTTTTAATTAAATTTTGATTCATTTCAAAGTATGCATATTTTTATCTTAAATATTGTTTCTCAAAGTATTTGTATGTCTAATAATATTAGATTATGTATTTCTAATAATATTATATTTTTAAGTAATTAAAATTATGGTTATTTTGAAATACTTTACTTTTTAGCATATAAATACAATTTTAAATAAATCTAAGTAATTTCTTGCCTTCTTAAAGTTTATAGAACAATTGTTTTCATTTTTTATTGATGAATTATATTAATTGAAATCAATATTGGTTTATCAACCCTTAAAAATTGATAAGATAACTTAATTTGTTTTGAAAATTTATTTTTATATTTTAAAAACTTATTAAAAAACATTCCTAAGTTATTTTTGTTAAGTTAAAAGGGTAGGAAAATAAATATTTGGAAATTGAGATTTAATGTGGTTATGCTCAATAAAATGTGTTTCATCTTAAACTCTTTAATGTCACAAAGATGACAAATTCTTTCAACCCATGACATTTCAAAAATTGTCTAACTCTCTTTAACTATTTTTCACTCTGGAGGTTGTGAAAGTTTGTTCTTATTTTAGCGATGTTGATTTTCTTCTTTACACTAATTAAAACAAGATATATTTTTGAACTTCTAAATTAGAGCACCATTTTTTTAAAAGTTAGAAAAACCTTAAAATCAACACTTAAATAAAAAAGTGATTCTATCTAAAACAAAATGTTTTTTTCTAAACATGAAAATCATAGCTACAAATCCCTACGTAAATAAACAACCCAAAATTGGACCCAAATGGTCACTTGAAAATTTATGACAAATCTTCCCAAATCTTTACCAGTCAAATTTCCTAAAAAACAATTATTTAATTTTTTTTTATATAGATTTTTGTACAAAAGAATCATTAAAAAACCTTTAAAACTTAATTTAGAAAACTTAAAAGCACCATTTTTAAAAACGGGGTAAAAAAATGGACCCCCCCAAAAACAATATTTAAATGAA